>VWPU01022617.1:0-64228 GCA_013398955.1 Callaeas wilsoni | reverse complement strand
ATAGAAAAATAGAATAGAATAGATCTCTGAGACAGAGATATAGATGTAGCCTACATAGTACATGAAGTGCTGACCATGGAAATAACTCTGCGATCTATAGCCATATGTCATTAATTTAATCCTGATGGAGAAACAATTTGGCTAAAAAGCTTTGCCTCTCAGTGAGGTCCTGTATATATGGCAAAATCAGTGTTTTGGTTTGATTTAAGTCAAATAAAATCTGTAATATTTCTAATGTATGGATTATGTTTTTTCTTGACTTTCATTTGACTTGCAATAAGTACTATTTGCCCCATACAGACTTGAGAAATATAGAATGTTAGAATGTGAGGGATTTGAAGATTATATGAGGTTGTTTCATAAGCAATTACTTGTTTTCTGCTTGATAGTACTTGTATTTTGCTACCAGTTAGAATTTCCATAAGAATTCACTTGTATATTACTGACATCTAATCTTTTTTGGCATGAATTACTTTTTTTGAGTGGAATTGTGTCTAATTGAGCAAGACTAAAAACTTGGGTTTGTATTTATGATTATTAGCAATTTTTACATGTATCAATTTACAGGATGCATGTACTTCGTATTCACTAAATTTTTGGTGAACTTTCATGACAATGTGTACTTGCATAGGTAACAAGAATCCTAATTTACTGTAGTTAACAAGAGCAAATATTGCAGATGTTATTTCTGGAAGTTATGGCAATGGATAGAGATTCCAAGAGGTAATATATTGGCATCATCAAACATAATCAAATATGTAATTTATAATTAGCACTGAACTAATCATTAACCTCAACATTGTGGAACAGTCAGTTCCACACTTCAACTGGAAGTTAAAGATTTATTAAGGCCTCTAAGATGCAAATGGATGCCACATCTCAGACAAATAAGATAATAAAGTATGTGAAAAGTACACACAGTAAAACAACGAGCCAAGAAGTTATGGGAATGTGTTTTTTGTATAATTAAATGAAAATACTTCCTTAATTTTTTACAGATTACAAAGATGAATGATACAAACTGATTAAGATAAGATGTTGGTTCTAACAATTGTTCCAAACTGTAATACATTATAAATAAACATATTTTCTCCAGTGTTCACTGAGAATTTCTCCTTATTATGAACTAAACACACTGAGCGATTGATAAAAAACATGCTAAACTTGTCCTTGTAAAAGACGGTTATGAAGGTTATGGAGATGGTGTATATCTAAAATTTTGATGACCAAACACAGGAAAGTTTATTTAAAGTGGAAAAATTTTGAAAGCCTTGGTCAAAAAAATCTTTGTTTCCAGCAGGGATTTTGCTCAAATAAAAGGTGAGTAAAAAAGACTCAGTGTTTCTAAATTTAAATTATTGTTATTATTAACCACAAAAATATAGATGGTGACTTTAATTTATCCAATATACTGATTGCTCAAGTGGTAGTGGAGTGGCCCACTATGAAATCAGTAAAATCTGACTGAGATATCAGAATCTGGCATGCTGACAGAAAAGAAAGTGTTCAGCTCTTACAGTGCAGAAAGTGATAGAAATGTCTAGACAGGTTTTTCCTGGCCTGAATGTAAGATTGTTATATGCAATATTGCAAGACAAGAACATTCAGCTTCTCAATGAGGTCATTTTGTATACTTCCAAATGAGCTATTTAAAGTAGAAAGCAGTAGGTAAATCATCTTTACCTTGCTGTACTAGTTTGCACTTATTTTTGAATCAAAATATTCTTGTGAGACTCTTTCCAAAATGCAGAAAATAATATCAATTATATTTTAGCTGTATTCTTAGGAGCCTATTACTGAACAACATACTGTATGTTAGAAAAAACTGATGTGGCAACGACATTAACTAACTGTCCAGAGATCAGAAACAGAAAAACACATTTGTTCAATCAAAGAGTAAGCTTACTTTCTCTCTAAATTGATTTCAGAAGTATTTAAATTTGAGTTAAGAATTGCTAGCAGTATTTCAGCTGTTCCAAACCTTAGAATATTCTATTTAGATAAGGTGGCTGAACAAATTAAAACATAAAGGCTAAATTCATTTGAAATTCATATAACAGTCCCAGAGTCACTGAAAGTGCATTAGAATTAAATTTAATGCTTACAGATCAAATGGGAAATAATTTGTGCACCAATTAATCAAAAATGCATTTTAATGTTCTTCCATAGAACATCATGACTGACATTTCATAGAGACAAAGTTATGGATTTAGAAAGAATTGGCAGTGTTTCAAAAAGTGAAAGGTGTTTCCTCTCTCCCTCATCCTTTCCTGAAGCTGCTGTTATAATCTCTATTATAGGCAAATATGTCTTCCAAATAAAAGAACATTTTACTACATAATTTAAGTAGAACTGCTCAAATGTATTTCAACAATGCTCCTCTGCCCTAGGGAGGAAGTGGAAAAAAAAAAAGCAGTAGAAGCTGGTTGCCATCTGCTTGTAGCATCTTCCTCTGAATTTTAAAAACTGAAGCCAACTATTCACTTTTCACCATTGATAATAAGGTAAGTTTTGGAAAGACTAAATGCTCCAGAATCTAAGCCTGGTGGTGGTCTTCTCAGTTACTCTGTCATCTGTGGGTCCCATTATCCCATTCAGCAACCCAGCGAGTACGTCCACTTTGTACAGGTACTAAAAGTGCACTAAAAGCACACAAACCCAGGGTGTTAAGGACATCCAGGTGTTTAGCTGTTTTTCATAGTTTTGCCGTTTCTGCTAGCTGTCAGTTTGCCAAAGTTGTATTACTATCCAGTTGCCAAGCTATCTGGTTTAAAGCCTATTTGTTTAAAGTAAGCTGTTGTTACCCTTTTCCATCCCTCAGGGCAGTGTTTGGATGGGCTGTGATGGAAAAGGTGACGAAGGCATATTTTTCTAGGTATGTTATCATGTCTTCACTTATTCTGAACCTTGACTAAAGCTACTTATGATGCCCAAATAAGGGAAATAAGCTTATGCATGTCTCTAAGTGTGAGCACATACATAACAAAAATATTCTAATATGTGTTGTAATGTTCACAGCCACTGTTGATCAGGGAAGTAAGCTTGTCCTTGCCTTGGTTCTCCTTCTGCTATACAAGTAATTGACTTTCAGGGACCAAATCCAAGTGCTTTTAAAGTCAGTGGAAAAATTCCTAATGTCTGCAGTGTTCACAAAATCTATACTGAAGTGCTGTAATTCTTTAAGTGGCTTGTTCTGGTGTTGGTAATTAAACTTAATTTCCACTTTCTTTCAATTCATCTTTATTTAAGTTTCTTCCCCGTTATAAAGTGTCCAGACATGTAAAATAGAAGCAGCTGTGTTTTTATTAGTACTATAAAGTATGGTCTTAAGCCATTAGTAAGAGTGAAATAACAGAACAATTTTATAAGTCTTATTTTGGCAAAGGAAAATGTTTTGTGAAGGTTGAAAAAAAATGTGAGAGTTGCAACACGAGTTGAAACCAGATGTAGGAAAAATTGCAGATGTCAGTTTGGGTTTCAAAACTCTCTATATGCATTCTCATGAAATACAGAATACTTCTCCTCAGCAGGCAGAAACAGAGAGAGTTCTCAATGCTTCTATCAAGTTGCAACAGATGTATGTATTTCATGAAGTTATAGTATAACCAGGAGTGAAAAAGGTTGGCCTGGTCATTTAAGATGAACTATATGAATCTCTTTCTGTTCACGAGTAAGAGGCGAAAAAAAATAGAACTCCTAGTCTTGGGGAGAAAAAGTGTATAGAATGATAACCTCAGGCATAGTAAATTGTTTTTGAAGTCAATGAAACTATGCGTCTGAAGATCTGACTGAGGAGTTAGATTCTTCTCATTTTCTCACTTTATAAATGATGAAAAACTGTTGAAAAATAATATTCTACAAAGAGACAAAACTGGTGTAAAGAGAGAACCACTCCTAGAGAATTATAGCATTCCTGGAGGCAACGCAGCACTCAAAAATTTGTGTTTGCATGAGTCGTGTCAGTAACTGCAATGGGATTACAAGTGAATCTAGCCAAGCACAAACAAAAATATTTTCAAGATCAGAACCTAAAAGCTAGTGTTCTCAAATGTTTTAAAGTGATTTTTGAAATGAACTGTGTTACAGATAAGGGCCATACAAATGGCTGACAGTAAATCCTTGTTGTCATTACCATTATCATCAGTAGTGCAGAAGGGAACGGATGGCAGCACAAGGAAGTAGGCAAAATGGCATATTAATGTTCAGAGTTGAAATCCACTCACTTTGTTCTTCTCTCAGTTTCATAGACACTACTGCTATCTATGGAGACGTTTCCACTGTGGTAAACACAGTTCTGTTGCTGATATGTGTTTATGGGTTGCATGAAATGAAAAAAAACATGAGAAAAAGATATTTTTAAAAATCACATGTCCAGAAAGTGGTGTATTAAATGAGGATCAAAGCCTTTGGATAGACCTAATAGGTAGCAATATATGGAAAATCCAAACACTACTGTAATAAACATTCATTTGGATTTGTGTGGCTGTCAGAGAATACCAGATAAAGATTTGATGCTAGCTCTTATGCAACCACTGGTAGCTTGAATTCTGACTACCATTACCATGCTACATGCTTGTCTATATCAGAATAACTATTATTGGAGGCAAGAATGTTTAATATGCAATGCTAAAGGAATACAATTAAAATGTTCCTCAAGAATATGTGAGCTTTGTCAAAAAGAGAATTAAATTTTTGAAAGCACTTAATTTAGGAAATAAACCCCTAGTCAATTTTATATAAAAGTGCACAATTTTGATAAGATTTGTAGGGGATTTTTTCTTCTTAAATTCTTTTTCTAAGAAATTTCACGTTCTCAGGACTGCTAGCATTTACCTTACTTAAACAAAATAAAACTCAGAACTTGAAATGAGACACAAATTTTAAAAATTCTTAGATTTAACAAAATTCTAGTCCATAATATGTATCGATGAAAATGGAAAATGCTACTAGAATCCTTCCATTAAAAACTGAAGTAATTACATTACTAATAGTATAGTGATGAGTATTCAATAAAAGGAAGTAAAATCTTCCACAAATAATCACAAAGTACACTACAAGATGATTACATTTTTTAAAAAAATCTGAAAAATGAACACTCAAATTTAAGCATAACTACAAACATCAGCTGACCACACCAATGTAAAAAATGCAACCTGCATTTTAAAACCATTTCTGCTATCAGTAAACCCTACTCAAAGAACTGTCTTAATCCCAGTTTCTCATGCACACTGCACAAGGTAGTAAATTTTGTCCCAAGATCCACAGGTTTTTAGGTGGGCGACACTAAAACAATGGCAGTGCACCAAACATACTCATTCAGAGAACTGTGGTAGGACCAGTCACTAGGACATGTTATGTTTTTAAAAACAATTCCCCTTCTCTTTAACCTGTTAATTCAGAGTCTGAAAAGAGAGCTATAAAAAACCCTTGCAAAATAAACAAAAAATTTAAAATGTTTACCTCACCTCAAAACTACAAATTATGAACTTGAAAGCTGTGGATTTTTTTGAATATTAGTGTTATCAGGTACTGGAAAAAAAAAAGACTTTCTGTTTCTGTTTGAGTCCTGAAGAAGTGCTTGCATCCTCAGAATCCTGCCTGTTTAAATCAAATGTGTCAATTCAGATCATCATGTTCTCACTTTTCCATGGTAACCTGGCTTCTTAAAAAACGGTATACAATACAGTTGTAAGAGTCAAATGGCATTTTTAATAAAGATGATGTTTTCAGTTCAGTGACAAATTCGACACTGTTATGTAGGAACTTCTTACTAATGTGAGAACAATTCAGATTACAATAGTCACTAATTTCTTATGGCTTTTTCATACAAAAATACCATTGCAAGAAAAAAAAAAGTTCCTGAGGAAAAAAGTAACTTTCAACACATCAGATATTTCTCCTTTAAAAAAAAAGGGGTTTTTTTGGTTTTTTGGGGGTTTTTGGATGGTTTTTTTTTTTGGTTTGTTGTTTTGGCTTTTCTTTTTGAGAAGTAAAGGTCCTAATTTTCATTTTCAGATCAATTTAAAATTTAAACTACTTTAGACATGGAAATTTTTGTCTTCTATTTCAGACATAAATGTGGCTAGTCCTAAATACTACCAAAAAAATTTGTTGCTTCCACATATTCCTTGAAATAAAAGAATTTATAACATATACTGATTAGTGGAAAAGCATTATGTTGTTTGTACAGTTATACTTGTTTTCATCAACTAAGAATAAATTTGAAGTGGAATTTGGTAAATACAGGGAAATAAGGAACTCCGTGATGCAGTTAATTTTTTAAATAAGCTAAATGAATCTTTAATGAAAGCTATTTCTCCCAACTGGCTAAAAAAGAAAGCTGTTCCTAATTTGAGATTTGCAGTCAGTGTCTGGTATAAAACCATATTGTATATTTCCTCTTCAATCATATTTAGCCATCAGTTTAGATTATGTCTGCTATTTGGAAATGCAGGAAAGTTACAGTTTTTCCATTACAAAAGCTTTTATTCATAACTAATCAAATCCCTCCCAAACATATTCTCGGAGAGGACAGAAGTTGAAGCTTTACCTTATGATTGCAAACATGACCAATCAGACTGACTGACCTACCTTTTCAGGATCAATTTTTGCTGTTGAAGGTCTAACGCTGCTGAAAATGGACTCATAGTTAGATCATCAGTAAAACAAACATAGAGACATATGTTCCATCTTCCTCTAGGTTTACAGGTCTGATATGTAGGGTGGCATACTCTCTTCTGGAACATAGTGAGATTTGGGAGCCATAGTATATGAATATTTGCCCTTTGCACAACAGTTACAGAAGATGCTCCTTTGTTCCATCAAATTCATATAGAATTTAGAAATTGATATTCCTCTTACATTTGATACTGAGAAAAAAAGGACTGAACCTGGAATTTATTATGAGCATCAGTGGAATAAATATGTTTAGCTTAACAGAAAAATTTACAAATATCTTATTTTGGGCATTCATGCCACAACTTTTGCAATTGTAAATTCACTTTCAAAGTTACTTCTTATGCTAGGATAAAGTGTAACATTTCCTGATGTTTACACGTGCATCCTCTGTAAATGTTTTATATTATACTTTATTTTGGTTACTTGTGGAACTCCTGCTGAATCTAATAGACATCAGTTTTATTCTAAAGAGATCTTTTATTATTAAGATTAAGATCTTAAGATTTTAAAATTGAAAAATCTTGTCCCAAATTATGGTACTACTTATATTTAAATGTCTGAAACCATCTAGCAACTAATTTAAAAAATATTTCGTAAGAACTGGGACAAGAATTGTCAGCAATATTACGGTGTTTTCAATGAGAAAAAGCATGTCTTAGTGACTAACTTGTCAAACACTAAGACAATATACAATTTTTATTTGCAGAAATCTTGTTATGACGTCAGTACCCTTGCATAGATTTGAAGGTATGTCTTATACTAGTAACTTATTGAACAAATCTGTTGACAGTAAATTTTTTTAATTAGAACTAAGAAATTAAAAGAAAATTAGAACTTTACCTTGGTGAAACCGCCGGACTGGAAAAATGGTTGTGATTTTAAAAGAAGTTACTTGAAATGACATCATTCACTGAATTATAATAAATTAGAGAAAGATGTGAGACTGACTAGTAGACTTCAGACACCTTGCAGGTTCAGTGAGAATGGAATCACTGCAGTTTTACCATGTCTATCAGGTCTCAGGTTGTGTACTTTAAATTATATGGTATAAATCTTTGCTTCAAATTGTACTTGTAACAAAATAAGATTACTTTCACATAATTCTGTAAAATTAACATTTAAGTGATGGTTCTGTATAAATCCAAAGAAATTACTTTATGCTGTAGATATTTTGTCACAATCAGTAATCTTTCATATCTATTCTTCAACAGATTAAAAATAAGCTAGTATGTGGGAGACAGAAAGTAATATTAGATAGGCCTGTTAAGATGTCTCCTGAAAACAGTCATATTATCATGGCATACCTGAAGAGAATTTGATCCTAAATGCTAAGTTTATGCTTCTCTAGATAAAGCTAGTCTGTTTATAGGCAAATGTACTGCTCTTATTGAAGCAATCTGCATAGTTTCTGTTTCCCTACATATTTTGATGTAAATAAATAGAAAGATTTATAGCAATATACATTAGTACCTCCTCTATAGTTCATATAAACAGAAACTGTTGGTGTTTTGTCTAATCAGACTGCAAATAGGGTGCAGTCTTCTACTTAGAAATATTAACACTGTACCCTAGGCTTAGATTTTCAGACATAAAATATCTAAAATATCCTCTTCATTTATTATTCGTGTTTTTCAAAACTTTTCTCATAAAGAAGAGATAGATAGATAGATAGATATGCATACGTATATTACTGTGTGCAGGGATGTAGCTACATAGTTGATTTCCAGAGTGCAATAGTTTTAAATAGAAGTGAAGGGAGATCAACAGACAGTATCCACTCTGAATTGCTCAAGGGAAAAATGTGCGTGGTGTTGTTTGACGAATATAACCTTTTGTTCTGCGGTTTACTACAAGCATAATATATTATATTTTTTCCTGCAGAGCATCAAATACCCACCTTTGGTCTGACTTACAATGGAGTCAGTATAGATAAGAAAAAGTAAATTAATGATAAAACTTTTAAAAGTAAGGACTAGCAAATTGGTTTTGTGAAAACTGAACTACTTACTTCTGTGCTTTAAGAATTTAAATACTTCTTAACAAGCATATTTTAAATATACTGGCCAAAGTGAAGGTTGAATGGTTAGACAAATATTTCTGTAACATATGCCCCTCCAGATGGGCAAGAATTGTAACAAAAGAGACCAAAAATAAGTTTAGACAACTTCTGATTAGACTCTAACCATATCTTACTCAGATTTTGCCATTAAAGAAGCGATACACAGAGATGACCAGAGTTTTTCACTTTTGCTCATGATTTTAATTACTATTTTCTAAGTGAAAAAGGACAAGTATAATAACTAGAAATCTTCTTCTTTTCAGTGTTATGCTAATTCGACATCAGCCCATCTCCCAGTGGCTCTGGAACATCAGAAACATGGTGTGCTGGTGGTGCTTGGGATAGAGGTAATTATCTTCATAGTAGGTAGTATGGGGCTGTGTTTTGGGTTTGTGCTGTGGAAACAGCGTTTATAATTCAGGGGTGTTTTAATTACAGCTGAGCAGGGCTTGCACAGCCTCAAGGCCTTCTGCTCCTCACCCCACCAGCACTGGAGATGCACAAGAAGTTGGGAGGGGACACAATCAGGACAGCTGATCCCAACTGGCCAAAGGGATATCCCACATCACATGGCATCATTCCAGTATGTAAAGCTGGGGGAAGAAGCAGGAAGGGGTGAACTTTCAGAGCGGTGGCGTTTGTCTTCTCAAGTCACCACTATGTGTGATGGGGCTCTGCTCTCCTGGAGACGGCTGAACACCTGCCTGACCGTGGGAAATGGTGATTGAATTCCCTGGTTTGCTTTTCTTGCATTCATGGCTTTTTCTTTCCCTGTTAAACTGTGGTACTCAATCCATGACTTCTTCCATTTTTACTCTTCCAACCCTCTCCTCCATCCCACTGTGGCGGAGCAAGCAAGTGGCTGTGTGACACTTAGTTGCCAGCAGGGATTAAACCACAGCAGGTGTAAAAAAAGGAAGCACAAGAATGACTTTTTCTACTAACCAGATTTTAATTATGGAGAGTTTGATATTAAGCCAGTTTTGTAGAATTAATTCAAATAAATTGAATACAGAGAGTTTTTTAATTTCATTAGTACTTGATTGGATTTTGTCTTCAGAAAATATGTGATAGCTTGTATAGTTCACACAAAATAGTGGCATTCAATAGCCCTAGATGAAAGCAGCATAATCCCTTGGATCAGGAAAGGAAAAACTGGAGCATGTTTTTAAATGCCAACACCAGCAATAAAGTATTACTAATTAATAATCAAATATATTTTTATTTTGTGATATTATTTGTGTTTTCCAAGAAAAACTTAGTAAGTTATTATGTTCTCGATGCCATTATTGGCATATGAGTTTACTGCAAAATTATTAAAGTATAAATTTTAGGGATGTTAATTTTAAATATTTCTACTTAAATTGTCATTTTATCAAAAATAATAATGCTATAATAATTTCTGATAATCTGTACTAACATTTGGATTATACAAAAGAAATTTTGATCTAGGGTTTATAAAGTTTATTTTTCACTTAAAATTGCAAATGACCTTTCAAAGACAAATTAAATCTTGATTTAAGCACTCTTTTGCATGGAGGCCAAATGGAACAAACTTAAAATTTTGAGGCAGATTTCTTTGTGTCATGAGCACAGCATAAAACTTACAATATGTGTATTTTCAAAGCTTTCATATTTATAAAATATTTCTTTTATATTACAGACATGTTTTATGTAGCTACAATCAAAAATATGGGTTAGAAAGCCCTACATGTTGTTAAAGGGTCTACAGGCACCAAATTAAAATCAAGTTTCAATGAGGAGCACCAGCACTCAAAGGTGTGACATATCCCCTTAGCCAGACACGGGTTGAGAAGTAGTTAAGCTAAGAAATTTATCTGCTTGCTTTCCAGTGGTTTTTAGTCAGGCAACTCTCACAAGAAATACTAGCAAAGCTCTATATAGGGGTAAGGAAATTAGCCCTCAAGGAATTATGATGGTTTCCATCAAGCACTTGATACCTCAGATAATGCCATTTCCATCTATGGAGGCATAAGAAGTCCTCTAAAATCACCTTACCTAAAGGAAAAGCAGTAAGCTCCATTTGAAAGGTGTACCCCTGAGACAAGGCTTCATTAGATTTGGAAAGAGTAGGGAATTAAGAGTAAGTGAACTGGTATCTACCCTGCAAGTCACTGTAAGACTGCATCTATACCAGTTTGGCTGGGGACGGGCTGTCACCTGCAATGGTGGGTGAGCATTCTCCATGAGCCAAGGCAGTGCTACTAAGAAGGCCCTGCAAACTGTGTTTGTTTCTGCAGCCCTTGTCTCTGTGTGACCATCGCAGTGCAGCGAAGGTGCAGAAACAGAGCGGGTGTATCAGGAAAACATGCTAAGAAAAATAAAGCTATCTTTATGCGCTTCTTGAGGAAAAGGGGGGAAATTTGCATACAAAAATGGTGAGGGGCAAGGAAACAGGAGGTGAAAAAAAAATGAGTGCCTTGTTAGTATTACCCAACTTGCAGAGAAATTGCTGCATTTAATGAGCAATCAGAATGTTCATTTAGTCTAGTGCCAGATCTTGTTTTCAAGGAGACATTTGTGCGCTTAGATTGTTAATTAGCCACAGCATCCATAACCATCCCCTGCATATAGGATAAGGGCAACAGTATAATTGAAGCACATGTAGAATTATAAAATCCAAAATGAGATTTCAGGGGAGAGAAAGAACCTGTGAAATAAAGATTCATGTCCCTCTTCAGATTTGTGTGAACAGGACCTTTGACAGAAAGTATGAATACAGATACCGGCCTTTACCAAAATATAGCAGAAATGAAATTACATTCTTCTTCTCTCGTTTCTTTAAGTTAGATAATGAAACCATATCCCACTGACTTTTTAAAAATTTTTTTTAAATGTTAGTATCATAGTTAATGTGTCAGGAGGGGCAGAAAGGCTAGAAAAAACAGCCAACCAGGAATGCATTTAATATAAGATCAATATGTAATGCTTGTGCATATGGATTACATTGTGAATTCTATCAGGGGACGAAACATTAGGTTTTAAACTTAGGAGCTTTAATTTTGATAACAGAATGCATGGACTACTACAGAAGAGTGCATATGCCCAGCTGTATGTTTATAAACTCTTATAAATAAGAGTTTATATAATTTGAACTGAGGTAACTAAAGTGGCCACAAGCAAAATTACACTGATGGTATCCAGTTCCTCTGTACTGATTGCACAGCAGTTTCTTGCCTACCTTTTACAGGGGAAGTGAATAGAAAGCTATACCAATTTTTCATATGCTTGGCACCTTGAATACATAACACATTTTAACAAAGAAGAAAATATAAAACATATTATGTAAGCTGAATTGTCACAGCTCATGTGGGAAATAAGTAGAAGCCTAATCAATAAGCAAGGAACCTTTGTGCCTTGTCCAAGAAATAGAATTAAGATTTCATGTTTGCTCTTCAGCTTCATGTCTGGAAGTGTTTTTATCTCATTCATGTTCCAGGAGTCGGCATACAAGTCTGCAGGAACTAAGCATGCACTTCTGTATCACGTTTCAATTGCTGTTATTGTGAGGAAAACATGAGAGGTTCTCTTGGTCCAAATGGCCACGAATTGCTTCACATGACAAAAAACTAAACTCCATTTCCCTGTAAGGGAAAAGGAAGGGCAGCAAGACATACCCTATCATCTTGCCAGCCTTTGACGTGGCTAGCTAGACCTGGCAGGATCCAATGGAAGGTGTTTTCTTTGAACTGGCAGAAACTGGAGGCAGGGGAGGTTGCTGAATGCTGTGGCTGTTCTAGTCTACCCATGCTGTTCTCTCCAAGTCACTGAGGGGATGAGTTGGACCATGCTTTCATTCCATCCTTCTGCATAATCCTTTTACTGTGTGAATCTAGCACAGGATGCCTGTTGAGTACCAGGAGGCTCTTTTAGGCATAAATCATGCTGCTGTTGTATTAAGGTAGCCAGACCAGTAGATACCTGCCAGATGTCTGCTTGGAACTCAACACAGAGGAGAAGAAGGAGTCTAGGAGGTCCTTAGAGTGTGTGGAGGAGAGCCGCTTGTCGTAGCAGGTGAGCGAGCCTAGAGTTGTGCCCCTCTTGACCTGCTGTTTACAAGCACAAAAGGGCTACAGGGAGATATGGTGGTCAGAGACCATGTAGGGTACAGTGACCACGAAATAGAGTTTTCAATATTTGGTGAAACAAGGAGGGGCATTAGCAAAACTTCTGCACTGGACTTCTGGAGGGCAGACTTCAGCCTGTTCAGGATGCTTATTCAGAGAGCACCTTGGGAGATATGGAGGATCCAAACTAACTTAAGGAATCTGTGTCACCAAACTAGTTGTCCTTTTGTGGTTACTTTCAGTGAATTAATTTGTTCTTGTTCCCAGCACTTTACTGTGCCTATGTAAGTTCACTCAATTTCTCGCATCATTTCGGTGCCTTGTTTGAGGCCACTAAAATCTTGTATTACTCATTTAGAACATATCTGATTCCCTTCACCTCTCAAAGTAATTCTTTAAATATGGTATCACTTTTTTGCACTTTTTTTTCCTTTAGACTGGAACCAGCACTGTATGCATTTGTTCTCAATAAGATTCTAACAACGCAAATAAGCATAGAAAAAACCTCTGCAATATTTGAATTCAAATGGCACAATACATTTGAGAAAAGTGAAAATTGGAAATTAGAATGCTCCTGTGTAGACCAATATGGAAGTATTATACACTGACAAATTTTTCGAAACACTGGAAAAGGGAAATAAACACAATGAAAACAAGAAATGGATGACAGACTACTCTAACAGAATTTTCTGTTTTCCCCTGTGGAATGGCCAGTTTGGAATGTGTTTCAGTTGTGGTCAGAAGGTAAAAATAAATATTGCCTGTAAAGAAAAATACATTAGGAAAAAGTGTATGTCATTTTTGTGAATGAATAATTGAGTCTTCGTCAGCAAATTCTTCTTCAAAAAAGTATTACTGTGACAATTCAGGACATCACAAATGACAGTTCAGTGAAGCACAGACAGAGAATTAAGAGCTAATAGAGAGCTACCTCTAGGGTAATAATCTGGCAAGGAAACTGCACAAATCACATTCAAGTCAAATGACTGTATTGGTCACTCTCTAGTCTTTGGTGGCTGGTTTGTAGTGTCTAGCTAAAAGCTAAAATAGAGCAAGAAAATGAGCAAAATACAAGTGAAATAGACTATCTTTTCTTGGAGAATTAGTTCTTCAGTTATTAGAACTCTGTAAAACTCTTTGGGGACTGGAGATGGAGACAGAGAATGGAGAAGAGGAGATAAAGGAGCGAGGAAAACTGCCAGACTAAATATATATTTTCAAGCTGTATAAAAAAAGCTAGAGCTCCAGTCTCTAATCATCTTGGAAATGGCTGCCTACCAATGAATTCATGTTAGAAGGCACTTGTCATAGTAATTTAATACAAAATTTTGTCTCGTAAAATGCATGAGTATAATAATGTAAAATTCTCACAATTCCATGTATCTTGTTTTCAGAAGGCTACACCCTAGATAATTTATCTTGACTTATAAAGCTACCTCAATTATGTCCCTGTAGTAATGTCCTTTACAGATTAGACAGCTGAGGTCTGAAAGCAATACGGCAATGTATCCTGACTTGCAGGATATTACTATTACCACAGATACATCAGTGATATGACCAGCTGAACTCTCTGCCCTTCAGAGTCCTGAATAACGTAAGCTGTAAGCTGTTTGGGGTCTAAAATCTCATGGAAGTTAATGGGACTTGTATCTGTGTCTGTTTAATGCCTTTAAGCCCTACCTTCATCCAGCTATGAATATCTGAAACAGTTAGGTCTTTTCACTATCTTTTCTACAAACCTTTAAAAAAAAGCTAGCCATTCATTCCCAGAGAATAGCTTTCAATGTTTCTCTGTCTTCTGCCATCCTCTGGCACTATAACAACTTCAGAGTTATTTAACTGGAAGATGCCATTAAAAAAAAAGAAATGGACAGAATTAACCATATAACAATCAAACACCGTGTCAAGTTTGCATTTATTATATACTTTATAGGATATTTGTGAATGACTCAGAGAATGTAAAGCTTTGAAAATCATAACTGGCCACAGCTGGAACACAATTATTAGTGCCACCTTGACCTTGGTTTTGGGTGTCAAAATATAGATTGGTAATTGGAACTGAAAGGTAAGTTAGGTGGTGTGTATTGCTTGTTAGCCCTTCAGCGAGCATGAACCATCACATGGAACTTCACTTAGAAAACTGGTGTCCATCAACAGGCAACATTTTTCCCCATTGTAGGGTTCCAAATGAAATTTTTAGGGAAGAGTGACCTACAAAGGAGGCAAACTGTTCTGTAATCACAATGATAAAGATTTATAAAATGAGGAAGGCCCCTCAAGAATTGGTGACTATCAACTAAGCGCCTTTACAACAGCTTGCTCTCTCTCCTCCCCCATACCAGACAAAAACAAGAATTGTGGACTGAAGCAAAGACAGTGTTCAGTTAGCAGTTACTGTCATGAGCAAAACGGACTCAGCTTGGGGAATTTAAGTGAATTTATTGACAATTAATCTAGGTATTCAATTACTGATTCAGATATTTGGAAACAAACAGTACAAACACTTAGGGAGAACACAATGTTCCTCCCTCCCCAAGCTTGTCACTGCTACAGACAGATCCCCTCCCACCTTTTTAGCAGCACAGGTTACACTCAGTCCCTTCAGTGAGATAATGGGAGCTCAGGGAAAGATCAGGACATAACGGTTTCTCTCAGTTGCTCCTTTCTTCTCATTCTCCACAAAGGGCTGCAGTCCCTTTGGGAATATCTGCTCTATTGATCCGCCGAGTACCTCCTTTTTATTCTCCTCTGACCTTGGTGTTCCTGCTGTTTTTCTTCCTTGAATTCATCCTCTCCCTGTTTTCTCTCTGCTCTCTTTACTCTGTGGCATTTTGTGACATTCTTACATATGTTTTCCCACACTTGGTGGCTGATGTGCTCATCTGTGTCCCTTGGTAGGACTGTTGCATCCGGCTGTGTCCGGCGTGAAGCAGTCCCTGGTCTGTCTTCACAGAGACCACATCTGCAGTGACCACATTTGGGTGCTTGCACCCAATCTAAGGGCTTTGGAAGAGAAACCTTTCTAAAATACCTCCTTTGCTGAAAGATTGTATACTTTGCCCATTATCTCACTGAAGGGACTGAGTGTAACCTGTGCTGCTAAAAAGGTGGGAGGGGATCTGTCTGTAGCAGTGACAAGCTTGGGGAGGGAGGAACATTGTGTTCTCCCTAAGTGTTTGTACTGTTTGTTTCCAAATATCTGAATCAGTAATTAAATACTTAGATTAATTGTCAATAAATTCACTTAAATTCACCTTTTTTGAGCGCAGATTGCAAGCTAGATTTACAGTGCATCCCTGTTCAAGGAGGTCCTACGAATTCCTGTTACCATGGGCTGTAACAAACATAGACAAAAGGCATTCTAAAATCGTTTGCACTTTAATTTAGTTAAATGCTGAAATAAGTGATGACCCAGTAAGCCCGTGTGTCTGTTACTCATGTGAAATCCTACAGTGCACTACAGATGGCTAATATTTTGTAAAAAATAAAGTATTGTAATACCTCAAGCCCTGATAGAAGACATTTTCCCTGCTATCATATTGTACAGGACCATATAAACCCTAGAAAATTGGTCCTGAACTTAAAGTACCATCTAAAGCCTACAGTGGATTCTGCAGTATGAGAGAATTAATTCGATTTCTCTGTAAAAATTATGACACTGCTACATGGCTCTAAAATATTTCAGAGCCTTTTTCAATATCACAGTCACAAACTATTGTGCCAAACTCCCTCACCCCTACACCCATAACATCAGATTTTGTCCAGAGGAGCTGCCCATGTGCAAGGGAGAAAGTAATTTGGCTTGATGTGTTGGCTTCAGCTGAAGAACATGAAGGCAAAGGTCTTTTTCCCTCCTTCTTTTGAACCTTAAGATCGATACTCTAATTATGTGCAATGATGATTCAAACAGCAAACCTACTTTGAGGAAAAGAGGTTGTAAGCACTGATTTTTTTTGTCTCAATTGCTAAAAAGAAAGAGAAAGAGTAAAAGATTGGTTGTCTGTTTTGCAGGCAAATGGTGAAAAACATGGGCAAAGTGGAATTCTAGACATAAACCTAGAGAAACGAGGATACATTTTATTAATTATATATTGATCTTACTAAGTTTGGCAGATCCAGTACTGCTAATTTCTAGCTATTATACTTTTTTTTTGTATTATGACAATGCTAAAAAACCTAGCATACATCCAAGTGTTGGAAACTTCCCTTTCCTTGATAGCAGACCAGTTCTGGGGGGAAGGTACATGTCCAATGTTTCCCACAACATCTTTTGTTTATTAAGCTGCAACTTCAAGAAGAAACAAGCTGGTTTTGAATCAATCACTTATTTCTTCACATATTCACTTTTAAGTACCTGATTGAAGCACAAATTAGGATCACAGCATGAATTATTATGGAATCACAGAATAGTTTGGACTATAAAGGACTTTAATGGCCTTTTACAGTTTCCAGGAATGGGGCCACCTCTCTGGGCAACTGTTTCAGTGTTTCACCACCCCCATCATAAAAAATTTCCTCCTTATGTCCAGTCTGAATCTACATGCTTCAGTTTGAAATCGTTGCCCCTTGTCTTGCCCCTGATTCCTGCAGACCCTACTAATATTATATCCCCTGAAGAGCACGGTTATGCTGGAACAGTTTCTAGACAGAGTTTGGAAAGTCCCTCAGAGGATCCTTTGTAGATATTGTTTACAGTGCTGGGCCCCATAATTTAAAGAGAATGTTGGGGTACATGGATGTGTCCCGAGGAGGGCACTAAGGTGGGGAAGGGGCTGGCAGACGTCCCCTGAGGAGTGGCTGAACGCACTGGCTTTGTCTTGTCCATCCTAAGAAGTCTATACAATTCAATGTCTAGGTGAGAGCGAAGGAAGTGGGAGACAAGTTTGGAAATGTTTATATTACTACATATAAGCTGCTAGTGATATAGAAACACTCAAACCTGTGAGTCTGAGGAAACTTCATGTGACAAAAATAAGATCTTTTCATTTCTTGAGTTCAGTGACTCAGAATAGGCAGAAGTGAAAGGGAGATAAGGAAATCTTTTGCTAAAGGAAATGCTGAAGTGTTTTTTCTGTTCTTTTCCCAACTGAGGGTTCACTATCAAAAAAATTTCATATATTATCTGAGATGAGAACTATGGTAGGAAAAAGAAAAAGAGGCGACAATTTTCTCAAAAAAAAAAAAAAGGAGAAAGCCTACAACTGAGAAGAAACAAAGAAATCTCATTCATACACAAGCAAGTAAGAGAAAAAAGAAGAAAACCACCACAAAAACTTCTAAGCTACTTTTATTTGTGATAAGCTAAAAAAACATTACAGTGAAATAGTGACAGATTCCAGAACTAAACTTAAACTTCCTAATGATAGTAGTGTGATAAAACAACAGGAAATAAAAGATACTGCCACATAGATATGGGACTGTTTCCACCTTTCAGTGCTCTCTAATCTGCAGGAAAAATGTATCACTTTGCCACTTTACATAAGAAATTTTAGATATGATCTTTCACTTCTTCTAATTGTCAGGTGGACTTATTTTTTGACATCAGCACAACTCAAATATAACTCCAGTCAATTGTATTACCCTACCATCAAATCAGCCAAATTTTAGAATTCAGCCCCATTTCATTAGACAAATATTATAACAATATATTAGGAAAAGAATGTGGAAAACAAAAGTATAAAAAATGTTTTGTGTATTTGAAACGGTTGTCTTAATCTCCACAATAATTTTCAGTACTTCCACTAGAATGCATTTTTCAGTATAAAAACTACACACCATACTGTGAAAATAGATCTACTATATCAATACTTCTTGATTTAAATAAGCAAATACAAGTGGATAATTACTAAGTCTCTAACCAATTTGGTAAACCAGTGACACAACTGTCATGTATTTTAGTTTGCAAAGGACTGTATGATTAAAGGTACAGGAAATTCTACCACTGAGACCAGTAATCAGGCTTTGTCTTACTGCAAATTTACTTAGAGAACTGGCAGTTATTTGTCTGGTTTCTTTTCTGTTTATATTAATGAAGTGAGTACAAAATGCCTCTACTTTTAATGTGAAGTAAATTTTCTATCTTCTTAGTGATTTTTTTTACATGCACAGAGATAATAAAAGGCTCAGCTGCCTCCTCTACTTTCCCTTTATGTTCACAGGCACTTGCTGTCCTGCAGAGTTTCGTTTGCCTCAAAGTACCAATCCAATTGAAGGTCAAAGATACTGTATTTGCACAGACAGTGATCCTAAAACTTCAAATAACCAAAACTGTTCAAAAGACAGAAAAGAAACTCGGTTATTAGAAAAGTGTGAATTAACCACTGCCTGAAACTTCTTATTCAGTTTCAGAAATCCATAGTTTCATGTGTGCCAAAGCTACTTCCTTTATGCTTTGTCCTGCTCTCTGTCATTACATCTACTAGCCATAGGGTGTTTCTGACTTGGGACAGATACACCTCCCTGAAGCTGGTGCACTTTAGTGTGCTTAAGCTCTTGATTCTCAACCATAAATTTTTTGTGCTTCCACAGAAGCAGACTCTTAAAGCCCTGCCTTTATCCATGCTCTCTCTTACAAGAACTTGCTGCTTCACTTGATGCCCTGTAGAGGCTGACCTGGAACAGAGGCTAGACAGACTGAAAGGATAAAGGGCAGGTATTTATTGAAAGGCCTTCACAGGGCACACCTTGGGCGGCACAGGAGACTACACCCAGGATGGACACAGTCACATGTTTTTCGGACAGATATAAGTTTTGACCATTTGCATATCAGAGGTTAATTGTCCAATTACAGCTTCAGGCAGTGGAGTCCCATTCTCTCAGTTTGCTCCTCCCAACTCACTTTTGTTTACATTTCTCGAGGCCTGAAACAGTGAGGTGTCCTTAATTCTCAGGCCAAGAGAGTAATTGTAGTGTCTGACAAAAATGGGAAAAGCAGTTGCTAACACTCTATATGGAGTTCAGAGCTATACAATAAAGAATTGCAGGATTACAAATATATGAAAATCTAAAAGCTAAAATCCTAAGGCATCAAGATGAGGCTTGTTGGATAGCCACATCTAGCTTGGCTCATCATTGTAGGAATGAGTTTGATGTGGCATGCTTCTGCCTGGAATATTGTCCATGAGAACAAACCAAGCTGGATTGTTTGGTGCTTACCTTATAGGGTAAATAAAATAAAAAGTCACATTCTATGAGGCATTACTGTACTTTTTTATTTATTCTTTTATGGTCTTAAGTCTTAAAAGTGATATAATATTTCTGTATGCATGCATCCCTGAAGGGAACAAAAGGGACTATCTAGCCCCCCGTAACTGTGTATCTACTCTGTTTATTGTTAGTAGAATTTTTAGCCTTGAAGCAGATCCTGCATATCTACAGCTTCATGCAATTGCTGGAGGACCTAGAGTCAGGAGACCATTTACAATATAATAGAGATTGCACCAGTAGAAATGGGAGACACTTGCATCTATAAATACTTTTCATTTTTAGTATAGAGTAAAAAGCATATAACTGTGCATGGCTATGATGTTACAGGTATCCAAGTCAGTTTATAGGCAGAAAAAGCAATGACTCCAATTTCAGTAGCATAAAGGGCGACTGTCATAAAGTAAACCATCAAAATTTCAGCCATAGCTCTTAAAATGGTTCTCAAAGTTCTAGCTGCAGTTTCATGAGGTCTTTAGAGGAGAGAAAAAATGCAGAAAGGCAGGCTGGGGACTGTGAGGCAAGAACATGACATTGAAGAAATCTCCTTACAGTCTATCTTTCAATGTATACCAAGGAAGCTTAAAACCAGACCCTTAGATATGGTGACTACGGTGAGATGTGTTTGCAAAGCAGACAGACAGAACAAAAGATATACAAACCTCACAAAGTAAGAATTAATTACTGAAGGAACAATGTGGCTTTGCCAGCATTTTTGCCATGTATGGTACTTGTGGAAAGAAGTTATTAAAAATCGTTTCCCCAACCTATATAATAATTTTTCTCATGTATTTATCATTAGGACCATAGAAAAAAAAAATTCTTTTTTATGTTCTTCTTAATTGAATCCTAAGTGCAAAATAATACACTGAGCTTTTCAGGTAATGTGGTATCAATCTGAGGAGCATTTTATGTTCTGTAAACAAAAATGAGGCTTCCATATGAAGCCTTCTACATGAAGTACCAGGCTAGTGTTTTTACCTTTACTTCTCCTCTCCTGCAAGTATAGTAACTCTCTTTAGGCCTTGCAGGGCAAGCAGCAAAGTTTAAAAATTAGAAGTAAGTTGCATTCAGGCAAGGTCTAAATACACAGCTCTTAATTCATCATGTCTTCTTTATTTATCATTCCTTCTGATGGGTGACTTTTTTCCTGCAATCTATATTTTTTATACCATAGTGTATTGATGACCGTGTTTACTTAAAAAGTAAAAGAATCTTCAACTTCTACTGTGAAAAAAAACAAAGGAAATTGTTACCTTGAATGCTTAAATCTACATCTATCTCTATAAAAAGTGAACTGATGTTCAGAAATCTGAATCAGCTGCAAATTTCAACCAAACCAACACCTTTGATTAAGGGGCATCCACTAAAAAGCACAGAGCATGGGCTAACTAATGGCCCTGTCACAGAGGAAAATACCTACCTGTCATGGGAATGGAGATGATTCCTCATGCACTGACTCAGTGAGAAATGAGTTATGAGGTCTGGAATCACTTTTAGCTGAATGTGCTTGGACTTCTGCCCATCAGTGAATAGATGCCTACCTCTACACACCCTGCCATTTGAAGATCTGTGGCAGTGTAATTTGTGAAAAACAAAACACCTGCATACGGTAAATTTTTTTCAAGCTTTAGAGGTCTTTTTAATGAATTTGCTTATAGAAGCAAAGAAGACACAAGAAGTAGAGAATTTTCCCAGTTCTCAGTTGCACCAAACATAAGTAACTGAAAAAAAGGAGAGCAAAAGAGAATACTTTCGTATAGTCTCATTAATTAGTCATTTAATAATTTAACACATCATATGACAAACTATTATTTGACATATGTGTCAAAAGGAGTGAATTTTTTAGACACAGAAAAAGATTAATAATACATATTTATATTATTGTCTCCCTACCCCCTGCTGTATGCCCTTATGCTTCCTACTGATAATTGTCCTTATTCAAGATGCAGCTCAAGACATGTGCTGGGCTTCTGGAGTACACATTGTCCCTCTCAATTTTTTTCTTTGTTTTTAAATTCTTGATAATATGATGTTATGTTTCCAGATTATGTCTGTATTTTTAAATGAATCCTTAATAAGTGACTGCAATTGGCATGACAAACTTCTTAAGGAGAAGCTATCATGTTCCCTGTTTCAGAGCAAATAAAACTAAATTCCATCTTTTACTCTCAAGACCTTTTTCTCTTTCCACAGTAAGCTGTTAACAAACAGGTTCTACTTTCTTGATGTCCATGAACTATAAGAGAGATGA
The DNA here is from genome assembly GCA_013398955.1 of Callaeas wilsoni. Classification (NCBI taxonomy): domain Eukaryota; kingdom Metazoa; phylum Chordata; class Aves; order Passeriformes; family Callaeidae; genus Callaeas; species Callaeas wilsoni. Next base: position 41,946 of record VWPU01022617.1, on the reverse strand, counting down.
TTTTCTGATAGGTACCTTCTCACTTCATAAAGTTTCTTTCCAAGCCTTTGTGTTCAGAACTGAAAAGTTTAAAAAGTCTGTTCACCTGATTCTTTCTTCTGCCTCCCTTCCAATCAAACTGTCTCAGCTAGCCAGTACCAAAATCAAAATTATAGATGTGAAGATGAAGATTAAGCTATGAAAATAGTGCAGATCATATTCTAGGTTTCAGTTATTGTCACCTAGACAAGCTGATCTAGATCTGTGTCTTCCTTTCATTAAAATAAAATATATTATAAATTGCTCTGTATGACTTTATGAGAGTCTACTGGCATAAAGTTAATGAGAACATAATGCATTTAAATCCACTTAAATAATAAAATAAATTTAAGTATGGAACAACATTTTTCCTCTTCCATGCAATGTAGGAAAACGAAAACCTCTCCCACAAAAGCTAATTGGAGGAACTACAGAATTACAACCCCCAGTTCTTTATCACTTGTGAGCGAAATCTTGCAAAATTTTAAGGTGGAAATATATTGCTGGCTTTCTTAATAATTAAGGAATCATAATTTTTCTGTAGCTGTAAGAAAGCACAATATAATTATAAAGAAATAAGCAATTAACTTAGACTTTTCAAAGATAGGATTAACATATTACCTCCTCTTGGACGCTGCTCACTACTATTTGAGCCTGCTAGCTAGTTTATGTGTATTAACAGATGATCCTTGGAAGGAATGCAAATGAGCCTCATTAACTCCAAGAGACTCATTTTTCTGGCCTGTGTGTTTAACTGTCACAGAAACATTAAGAGCAAGGCTGTTTATTGTTGTTAATTAGGGTAGGACCTGAAACAAGTTGCTGTTGATGGAGATATCTCTGAACAGGATTGAAATTAGTCACATTCTGTATCCTTTGCTTTGTATTAATGCTGGAACAGTGTTACGGAGTCCCTACTTTTTGCTTTACTGCAAGGACTACTGCAGATATTTTAAAACTATATTCAAGCATTTGAAGACTTTTGTTTTTCCAAAAACAACTTTGAGCTGTAAGTTTCTTAGTGAGGTTGTGAAAGGATAGATGATGTATAGGCAAAGTTTGATTCAAATCCCACTGAAGAACACTGTGATCTTCTCTATGCATACTATTTTTTTATATAAATCCTTTGAAACATAACCTCTTTCACCCACATGGCAAAATTATGGTGATCTTTCTTTGATACGTTCTGCTTTTGCCATATCTCAGAGAAGGGAAATGAAAGCTGATAGGTCAGTACTGGTTCTAAGTATAAGCTTTTGAAAAAATAGTTCATACTTTCTGTGGAGAAACCAGCTGGGTGTCTATAGCTATAATCTGCAACATTTTTCCGGTATTGAACACTCTACAGACTGGAATGGCAAGAATTTTCCCTGCAGTGTTAAGAACTGTTGGCTGTGCCCTGGTAGGGATCTTCATGCAGGTATCGCAACTAAGAACAACAAATTCATCTTTTCTAGCTTGCACTGTACCATTTCAGATAACAATTTAAAATAAGAATCACCTAAATTCAATGCAGGTGATGGTAGTAAGAAAAATGAAGTGAAAAAAGTAATTGAGAAGAGGTACCACATACAGGGAACCAGAGTCCAGATATCTCTACTGGAAAAATGATGGAAAGGAGGAAGTGATCAAACGGTTTAGGGGAATTTGAGACCAGACAAGAAGCTGTAGGAAAGGTTGGACAGAAGAATGAGACTCAGAGCTGTTGGAAGGGTAGGGGCCAGACACGATGATGAAAAAAGTGAGAGATATTGAGCAAAGAGAGTAGGAGAGTTTCTTTAACCCTGATGAACTGGAAATTACATAATGCCGATCTGATTTTACCTTAAGGCATTGTATAGGGTTTCAAATCATAATTTAGGTCATTGAGAACCTAAGCTGAAATGCTAAGCTTACTATAGTTTAATGGTCTTTTAAGTACTGCTGTAAAGCAAGTTCTGAAGATCCAACATGCTTTACACTCAAACTCTTTGGATGTACACCTGAACAACAAGTCAGACCTGAGATGTCAGGCAGAAGAAACTTTGAGCTGGAATGGACCCATATCGGTGACTCAGTTCAAGTCCCTGTTCCTCACAGGACTACCTAACATTAAGCCATGTGAGCAAGAACATCATCCAGATGCTCCTTGAACTCCGACAGGCTTGGTGCCATGACCACTTCCCTGGGAAACTGTTCCAAGTGACCGGTGACCCTCTCAGTGAAGAACTTTATCGTAACGTCCAAACTGACCTTCCCCCAATAAGACTTCCTTCAGTCTCCTTGTGTCCTATTGCTGGTCAGCAGAGAGAGGAGATCAACACCTTCCCCTCTGCTGCCCCCCTTGAGGAAGTTTTCATCTGTCACCTGCAACCTTAAATAATGGCTTAAATGTCCATTTTCTGCTACATTCTACAAGCATGGCATTAGATGCTATTTTTACCACAAAAAAAATTTAGTATATTAATCGGATATATTTGATCAGAGTTGGGTAAAACCCAGCAGTTTTACATAAGACTTAACGCTCATTTGTGGTTGAACTAGAAATGTACAGAATAAAGAAGCATGGTTAACAGATCAGTAAAATCCTTAAGAAACAGGATCCTATCCTTGTCCGTGTCAGAGAAGTCCAGTGTGATTAGCAGTTAGAAGGTAGATAGTAACTTTACTCAGGTGGTCACTAAGTACACAGTCTATTTTGAGATTGAGATTCTTGCATCTGATTTGCAGAAGAATTGAGCACACACAGCATTAAAGTAGAATTATTTTTGAACATGTAAAATACAACATAAGGTTAGGCAATTAGAGAAAGAGAGTTGTTTTACATTGATTTGCAATTATAATAGATAAGAGTGATTACTAATAGACAATAGTGATAATACATAAAGAGGTTTTTTTTTAACCTCAGTTTCTACATGCTTTCATTTCTCACTTTATCACAAAGAGATGCTGTACAAATTCATTTATGAGTGTTAGTGAAGCATTAATAAATTACAGAGGTGAGCTCTATGGAAAAGTCTAAGAAGAAATTAAGTATTCTGTTTTCCAAGCACAGTTTGAATAGTGTGCAGTAAATAAACTACGGGATCATAAAACAAATGGAATAAAGCAAAATATTGAATTGCTGCTGACTAAGTAAGTGGCTTACATTCTGTACCTCAAATGAAGAAGAAGTCCTGTGGAAAAATAGAATGAGATCATATAATTAAATGCTGTACCATAATGGATCTTCACTAGCATGTGAGTTACATTTCACTGGTAACATTAAATCTAGCATTTGCAAACATTTCAGTGCCTGACTCTACAATTTAGTGTCATTATTTTTATGCAAGAGCTTTGATATATAATTACTATATAGAATATGTTTATGGTCAGTGACCAGCAGTTATGCAGAACTATACATGTTAAGAAGTATGACTAAACAAGTTCCAGAAAACTATATATATTCCTATACAGAGGTGCCACAGTGTCAACAAAATGCCAATGGGTGGGATGTGATGATAAATGTAAATGATGTGATAATAAATATAAAATGAGGCATAGGTGGAAATTTAATGTACACTTCCACAAAATAAAAACCTCTGCACTTAGGGGTTTCTGAACTTAAATTTTGTGCTGGTAAGACTTTCTCAAACACTACTCACAGACTCTGGAAAACTGATAAATATAGAAAGAAAGGAGTCAAACATACCACTGAAAAGGAAATAAAATCTCCTAAGTCACTTCAGCATTTTCAATATCTTCACTGGACAAACTATGTAATACTTCTGGTAAACATTTTATGGAAGAACAGAGGAAAACGTGGGAAAGACTCACCATCAGAGCTGGAAGTGCCAATAGGGGATTGCTGCTGTATTTACCCTGCTATTACTATTCCCTCTCTCAGAACTGACTTATGCAAGACATAAATTTGATCTATTGTGCTTGAAATCCAAGAGCAGAAGTATTCTAGTGAAATACTTTAGCCTCAGGTGTGTGGCTCTTAGCATTATGCTTTTCTGTTTCAAAAGAAAGAGATCAGTTCCCGTGATTTAATTTCAATATGGGAGTAATTCTTACAGATCATCAATTGCAATCTACAACAAGTAAGCAAGAAAAATGGAGCTGCTACTTCCAGGGCTGCAATATGTGATTAGGAGACGAATTCAGCCCTGTGTAAAAAGAAGCACATACAGGTCCTAGCCGTGGGGGAGCACTAGATTAAAAAATGTGACTCAGGTCACCAGATCATTTATGCATAGGTAGGCATGCTCTGTAGAAGGAAGCACTTCTTTATTCTCCAGGTGCTGGAATGGTGTGGACATCCTCTCCAAGGCACTGGTATGGACTCTGGGGCAGGAAATAGACTGCATTCACCACTTCAAAGCTCTTCAGTGTGACTCTCTCAGTTACTTTTCGTCAGAACTGATCAGGTAGAGGAGACATCTCTTTTCAATCAACCTTCCCTTTCGAACAAAAGTGACCTAACTCATAACTATTTTCAACATGCTGATCTCCGACTGTACTTGGAGAGGTGTGTATCTGAACTCTTACGGATTTCCACTGGGCATCTATTTTTTTCTTTCATCACACTCAAATTTTCTTTCTCTTAATGCCATTTGCAATCTTTCTCGCCATGGATATTTGCCTGTGGTTGTCCTCACTGCTTCCCACTGCTGAGTTACTGTGCCCAACGGCAGGGGGGCAAGTAGGGATGCTTTTTACATGGTTTATTAGATGTTCTGTTTTGTTCTGACAAGTATGAGGTTCTATCCCATTTGTCAATTAATTGCAGAGAGGCTATAAGCTGTTATTTTTATTATTTTTTAGTTTATGAGGAAATTTTATCCTCTAAGGTCAAGTGTTTTTTTCTTTGTAGTTTATATATCTCAAGTATTTAGATATATAGTTTATATGTTAAAAAGTCTATATTTTTTAATATACGGTATTTAGATTTTTAATTTACATTAAATGTTTGGTTATATGACCTTAAAATGTATGTTTAAACATTTCTTTCTCCATAGAACAGAAATTCAGAGAAAGACAGCAATGAACAGCAAAACTATGAAAAAAAGAAGACCCAAATCTTTGAATAAATGATATCAGGGAAAATGGTCATAACAAGCAAATTGATGATTCTTGGTCCTTAAATAACATGAAAACAAACTGGAAAAAAATAAGAGCAGTTAATATTGCCAAATGAGTAGCTAAAAACAGCTCAATGATAATTGATTAATCATATAAAATAATTTATTACTATAGTAGTATATTTGAAAAGTGGTGCCACTTGATGAACAAGGAATAGCACTGAAAAAAATCAGTAATCTTGGAATCTATAGATTCATTATGTGTCAATCAGAGTGGAAGTTGGTTTTTTGAAAATCTTTAGTGCAAAGAACACCTTCATAGGTTTAGTTTGTGTTAAAATTTCAATTATTATCTATCATTCTAATAAAATATAGATTAAAATACTAGTTTTTCTCAAAAACATTGACAAGCAAAGACTGAATAGTTTGATATTTAAACCCTGAACTTCCATCTTTCCTTAGGATATGAAAGCTTTTTGGTCTCTTTTTTTTTTTTTTTAAATCAAAGCGCTGGGTCAAGCTGGCAATGCTGGCAAAGTTGCATGCCTAAAACATCTGCAGCTGTGAAGAAATAAATTGCACCTCCCAATGCCTGTAGTTCTATGAGCAGGCAGAACCAGAGGAGTTGTAACCACTGTTTGGGGAGCAGCAGGATCAAGTGTGATGGGAAGGCACCAAGCATGAATAGGGCACCAGGAAAAGAGAAGGGCTGATAATTTGAAGTTTTTGAGTTATCTTCTTGTCACTGGACATTCTTACTCTTTGTTTTAAAGGGGAAATGTCACTGAGCAGGAGAATAGTAGAATACTTCAGTGTCTCTCTTACTTCAGTTTGTCCTAGTTCTCCTTTAAAAAAGTCTAATTTTGCTTCTGTTGCAGACTTCAGACTTGTTTGATGATTACGTAGTTCTTTTAGCATCAGCAAAGGAATAAACTTCTGACAGGATACAGAAATGACATGCCGTCCTGTTGCAATTGACCAATGAGTATAGGTTTCTAATACAGACTTTTTGCCAAACAACTATCTGAATTATTCTCCAAAACTGGGGTTAAGTGCTTCTGATCATAATAAATAGTAAATAACTGCAAAGATCCATATACAATATAATCCAGCATCACCAGAAAAATAAAATTCATTATACTAGTTTGTAGATACTGATAACTGTATTTATGCAGACTAGCACGCATACAGGGATGTCTGCAGACCTCTCATTTCTGACCATGCAAACTGTGTCAACTTTGTACATGGTCATTTTGGTTCAAAAACCCTTTCGGGGTTGAAGATTTTAGTGGTTAACCATTCAGGAAACGTACAAAGTCCTTCACTAGAAAGAATGCACTGTAAAAACATTAGCAGTGGATAATATCAAATGAATATTGAAAGAATTTGAGCTAGTTTTAGTCTTAAATGTTAAGCTCTGATCTGTTTTTACCTTCTACTTTTAAAAAACAACTGAGCTGAGTGATGTTGTATCACTGTTGCCATGGTTATTGACACGACGAAACATTCACTACTAGGGCAATAATCAGGTATTTAATATAGATGAAGGACTCTCATTCAATGATTGTTCTCTCTCAGACAGCACCTTTATCTCATCTTACTTTGCAAATGTATGCTCCATTAATATATCCCAGGTTGCTCCTTAAAATGAAGTAGGGAGGGAAACAAGCTGATATCTTACAAAGTTGAGTTTATAAAATTAGAAGAAGTGGTAGAATTAAGTCCCATGACCTCTCTGATGGTGTTGAATGCCTGTCAAACACTAGCACATTACATATAAAAAAACAGAATATGAAACACTACATAGCACAAATGTTAGCAAAAAAATGCCTTAGAACATCTCAGGAAAGTTCAACCAATCTAGCCTTTTAGTTATTTCACTCAGGAAACAGACTTACTAGATGGGATTTAGATTAGCTCTCAATAGTCACAGGTTCTGTCAGACCAAAGAGAGAACTGAATTATGTTGTCCTGTGCTTTCTATCAACAATACTTGGTTTTAAGATGTACAAATTTAGAAGCTGTACTTATAAGCCCTGTGTTTAATCATAAACATTATACTGGCTGCCTAGAATGGAAAAAATACCTTAAGAATCCACCTTCGAAATTAAAAGATATATTATAAATCCAAGATGATACCTTGATTATACTATGAACAGAAATCGAGGTTGGTAAGTAATGTTAGTAAAAAAAAAAAAAAAGTTACAGAAAATGAAGTTATGCAAAGATCTATAAATCTCAGAGCTTCTTCATAACTCATATATCAAAATAAGTAAACTTCATCACTTTTTTTGATCTATTGTTCTAAACAAATCTGGAGGTACCATGAATTGAATTGTCATTTCTTATTTCCATCACTTGTCATGTCTTAACTGTAAATTATTCCCTTCATTTTTGAAGCCTCCACCATAGGAGAAATTTCTTTTGATCATCTTTCTGCTCTGCTACAAATTTTGAAAGCTTCCATTAGATCATGTCAAAATTGCTTTATTTTCTAGATGAATTTATGTAAGAGGCAGAAAATTGCAGGAGTGCTCATATAAAATAAAGATACTAAACCAGTCCTTTAGGATACCTCAAGTAAAACAAAAAGTGACAGGTGTCACACTTCTGTCTGATTACTGTAAACTGTGAAAGTCACATCTTTGCATTCAGTACAAAAAAAAAAAATTATCTATACAGAAATGAGAAAAAAAATCACATTGAACATTCTTTGCTACTAATCTGTCAAGTGTCAACATGTGGATTCCACTGAGCAAGACCAATGCTGTCAATTTTAACTACAGTAATTTGTCATATTCCTTCCATAAACTATATGATGGGAACAAAGGAGTAGTTTTTTTAATGCTAAACCCTTGCCTGGATTGTATCTAGACTAGTAGAGTGTGAAATCTCTCATTGCTGTGGTCACTATGCTTGTAGCATCAGTGATATAGCCGAATATGACAGTTTTGTTTGTATTCATGGCTGTGACCTTCAGTTATGCACAGCATCAATTTCTGATCCCAATCCTTGGCTGCATCCCTGGCAACATAATTTATGCCAAGCGATTGTCTTGTCTTCTATGCTTCAGCATTAATAAAAAATAAAAGGGAAAAAAAAAAAAACAAGGGAAAAAAAAAGAAGGAAAGAAAAAGCCCAACTAAAATGCAACACCTGTTGTAGAACACTGGTACTGCTGTTAGTTGAGTGAGTGATGGCTTGTGACAGTAGACAGAAATGTCTCACCTGCATGTATGGCATTCTCATCTAAACACCACATGATTTATTTCTGTGGATGTGAGACACTGTCATGCACAAATAAGGAGCTAATTTTCTTATCAGAACCCTTGACTGGATGCAATCCTCTGAACTGTTGCCCCTTGTGCCAATGTGTCTTCCCACTGCGAAGCATTTCTTCATTTTGGTGAATAATGATCACCACAAGAAAGCTTGGAATGGTGTCCAAGAAACTTCTTCATTGTGACAAAATTTTGCAAGGAGTAGAATAGGGCAAGGTAAATAATCCTTACACTTTTTTTTTTCTTGCTCAGCACAATATTCAGCTTGTATAATCAGGTATGAAGGAATATGAAATACTTCATTTCCAGTTGAGATACAGTTCCCTTTCCGTAGAAAACAGGAATCTGGAATTCAGATGTGCCTTGCATTTAGACCTCAGAAAAATACCCACAAAGGCTGTATCAAGCGGAAGTAGGTATAATCTGTAATTTTATGAATACCGGCTGAGTGAATATCTTCCTGTAATCTTCATTACCACAGAACCTTCTCCATGTAATGGTCTCATCTAATGCCCTGTTCTGGGGTCAAAACTTAAAAATGTGAGCATTAGCTAACTGAAGTATTAGCTCATCAGAAGGCTCATCATAAACTATTAAAATAGTCTTGCCTTATTCTTATGTCTCATAGATCTAGCCAATGTCAGTCATGTTAATCATATGTTTTTTGCTTTCCCTTACCATATATAATATCTGAATAATTTCCTGGTTTACAAGTTTAATACTTTTCTTCTTATTTTCTTTTTCTTTCTGAATTAGTCCTAAATCTGAGTAGCTGGGATATTTCATGGACCATGTGTTTCAAGATTGATAGTGGAACCTACTTTAATCTTACATCTCCTAGGAAGCTGCCTCTGTACATAAAATACTACTTTTTATTCAATTTATTAGATTATATATCTTAGGAGATTCAGTAGGAAATAGAACAAGGATGATTACAAATTACTTTCCAAGCTAGTTGCTAAACAATACCAAGACAAAGAACTTTTACTCTTTTCTTCACAATTATCCAGTACTGATTTTTTTTTTTTGGCATTCTCACTATATATATCTACAGATATAGTTTGGGTTGGAAATAATTAATTTTCTATTCCAGGGAATAAAAACTGTAGTAAGTTTAAATAGTTATATATATTGTTTTATAAGCCAGTGGGATGTTTAGGCTTAACCTGGTGACATTTCTGCTCCCTATTTCTCTCTGTAACACCTGTTGCTGATCTTGCTGTCATGTGAGAAACTGTTTCCATGGAAACACCCTCTGCACTGTATGGTGTCTGCTTTTGATTTAATGCATTTTTCATGACGTGTTTTTTTTCTCCATTTTTATGAGACATTTGCCATGTTTCTGGATATTCTTGTAATATGCATGTTCTCCCACCCCTGTTTACAAATACTGGGTGTGTTACATATTTGCACACCATTTTGTGTGATTCCCTCAGGGCTGATGATGTGACTTGCTATAAGTTCAGGTCACAGACGCCAAGTGTCTACTTGATCTCATGCAGTACACACTGTGCACCTCATCCAGGTCTGCTTCAACTACCTACAGAGTCACCACAACACGGATCCACAGCAAGATACAGTATTTGCACTTCAGTTAAATGCGGCATTTGAAATACTGGAAAGGAAACAGTGATGAAATGCTTTAGGATTTGAAGTGAAACAGAAGAAAAAAGTTAGCTTTTCAAGCACCAAATTTTCAAAAGACCCAGTGGTTGTCTAGGGGAGTCTGTGATTCACTGCTGACTCCAATTTTGTTTATATCTGGAGAAAAATTAAAATATGTCACATGTGGAGAGCAGCCAGACTCAGAGTGATGTAAATGTGAGATGTTTTAGTGCTGGTCCATCTTTTTCATAGTGAAGTAACACCAGACTTCAGTACAAACAAAGCTGTCTGAAAAGATTAGCTTTTTAAAAACAGCATTAGATGAAACAAAAAAGCAGACAACAAACTAAAACTCACAACATTTTTTTAATGAAACAACCATGGTATTCACAAAATAAATAGTAAAAGCAATATTGAGGTCCTTTATTTTTCTTCAAATATACAATATAAATGTTGTACACGCAATAGGAAACAGATATATCATAGAAATATGGAATGCTTTGAGTGAAAAGGAATCTTTAAAAATTATCTAGTCCAACTCCATTGCTGCATACTAAAGTTGTCATTCAAACTGTGAAGTAAAAGAGTCAAAGTTTGAAAATGCCAGAACCAAGTTTTCTCTTGCAGCAATTTTCCTCCATATGAAAAAGCTAGCATTCACTAATTAACATGCAGTGGAAGTGAGCATTCCCATTAAGCTAATTTAACAATATCAAAGATTGAATTATTTTTTCAAAATAGCTGATTAGCACCGGTAGAGTGCTCTGAAGGCAGGTAAGTCTTGAGGAAGTACTTTGCAACACGTATCAGCACTTTTAAACATGGATTGATGACCCATTTCTTATAGCTTTGTGTTATGCAGCGTGGACCTTGTAGGGATTTATCATGTACACATTAAATACCTGAGCAATCTTTACCCTTGTAACCAACATTCATTGTCACCCCATTGCTACTGGAGATTTCATGTAAAGTACAGCAGTTTATCCTCTCACATTGTCTCTCTTTCTCTGGTATTTAAGTAGCAGTATTTTCTCCACTCTAAATCTGTCTGCTGTTTGGAGTTCTGGTTAGCCACATATATGTAAGTGAAGATGATCTATTAACTAGTGTTAAGCGTTAGCTTTGGTCGCTGAAAGAGGAAGAGGAGTGCAGAAAACAGGAACACAGGATTGTAAGAGAGAATGTACTGATTACAGGCTGCTTATAATTTCAGCTTTTTTAGCAGAGCCTTTCTTGACTTCAATGGCTACATGCTCTGCAGTGCTCACACTGCACTTACCCAGACGAATTTGTCCAAATTATTGTCATTTCCTTGACCATCTCTTCTCCAATGGAGATGGAGTCCTTTGAATCCCACTTATCTACTCTAGCCCTGTGATGCTTATGAAAGGACAATTTCTAAGATGGTTTACCATTAAATGGTGAAAAGATGGTTTACCATTTATCAAAGATATGTGGAAGGGAGATCCAAGCACCCTGAAATGTGGTGGTCACTCAGATCCAGACAGAATCATTACACATGGTTATCTCTAAAATGGACCAGAGATAACCCTTTGGATACCAGCATTTCTGATCTGTTGGAGATTTCCTTTGGGACAGGACTGAGGCAGAGATTGCTGGAAAAATCTTACTCTTCTTTGTCTACCCGATGATGCCAAAGTTACAATTAGTGGTACATACGTTAACGGGAGACATCTGACATTGACCAGCTGACCCTCCTTCAGTAGCAACACAAGAAGTTTGAGATAAATTCTCTGAGCTGATCTGAGCTCTAATATCAGTGTGTGAGGGTGTTGAGTAGTGGAACAGCAAAATCCTTAGCTCCAAGAAAACCAGCAGGAGAGTGTCTGGCCCCATGTCACTGGAGCACTCTGCACAGGAGTCTCTGAGGAACATGTGCCCTGCTGTGCCTGCCCACAGACAGCAAACCATGCCTTGGGACCTGTTACTAGTGAAGCCTTAGCAAAGTCCAAAATGGCTTTAACCTTTGGGCTTGGGGCACAATTGGAACTGGTCTCAGAAGGCAGAAAGTCATAATGCAGTCCTTGACAGCTCCTTGCTTCATGCTTCAGTACAAACACTCTTGTCTCTTGACTTTAAAACACACTGACATGAGATGTTCTGCTAAGTGTCACATATTTCTGCTGGCAGCCATGGTGTGCAACTAGTCAAGAGCTCTTCTTCTGGCTGTTTCTCATTGCTGAAAATCTGCAGGGGGAGTAATTAGAAAAAAAATTGTCAACACGAATGATGTTTAAGGCCCATACTAAGAGCTCATTCATCCCATCTGCTTAAGAAAATCATCCCTCCAGTAAATTAATTTTTAATTTGAACAAGAACCCTGATTTAGTCACACCACAGTCATTTTTAATTATGTTATGGAGACTGTGTTGGGTTTTTCTTGCCCTTCTGGACTGATGCTCTATTTCCTCATCAGTGCTGCCTCTCCTTGACTCTTCGTTAGAAAAACAGGGACTCAAAACACAATACACAAAGCAAACCCACTATCCTTTTTTTTTTTAATACAGGGTGGTTATTTTCCTAAAATTAAACTCATCTACTTTTCTCATTTCCAGCTGTCACACAGAGGCATTTTTAGCATCTGTTGGTATCACTAATCTATAAATAGGAGTATCTGGGTACAAAACAAGGAAAGAGTTTTTCCCCTCTTCCTTTGAAATAGGTGGGAATAAAAAGGATATTTGAAAGAAACAGTAAAGGAAGGGATACTGACTATGTATGTATAAACTTTCTTCTACATAAATATGTAAATTGATCAGAGATACATTAAGACTACTATACTTTAAGAAAAAAGGAAAGTGGTACCTGCCTAACTCCAGCAGTCTCAACAGATATTTGGATACCACAAGGCATTTTGCATGGATGTTCATTGGAAAAAGAATTCACAAACTGAGAAATTTTAAGTACTGTCCTACCTACCTTCAGCTTCAGTGTTCTGTGTGGATTAAACTGTTGTACATGGACAGCATATTTGCACTAGGTTTTTGATGACTAGATGGTCAACAGTAGCATTAACACAGCCAGCTCTGTCCTACTGCAGTCCAAAAATTGCCCTCCACCACGATGACAACCTGCTCTGCAATAAAGTCTGCTTCATGGGAATGTACCTCATCAGTGTGACTGATGATCCCTCTGTGTAACAGGATATTTCAATTGAAGTGCTATGGGAAATGCAATGGAAGACAATCAAAAGTGTCTGGATTTAAGATACTAGAGGGGACCAGGAGAGAATCTAGATCTCAGATTCAGTGATTCCTTTCAATTCATCACATGAGCAGTCATTTCTTGCCTGGCTATTGCTGTTTCACAGCTACTCCCTGGTGCTGCTTTACCAATGACTGCAAAAATGCAGTGATTTGTGAGGTGGCAGTTCACTTCTTCACAAGAGAAAGGACTCTAGCTTTGCATATCAACCACTGCAGAACTAAGAATATTCTTAGTGTCATGATCAGCCATACCTACCTCACAGGCAGCTGCAGCAGTGAAAGAGGAGAATGCTCAGGAGCTATTTGCTATTGACTTGTCTTCCTTGACACGGCACTTTATCTCAGTTTAGTTAGCAGGGAGAGTTACAGGCTGGAAGTGTCAAATAACGTTGTAAACTGTGATCTACTTTCTCGCCCTTCATTATCACTTTCTGTCTCCACTGGTTGAATTAAAAAGAAATGGCCATCTTGCTCAATTTTCTCAAAATATGTTTAGAGATGCCTAGTCAGAAGAAAGGCTTTTTATTAAACCTTGATTTGTATCCTGGAAAATAATTTAATTTCAAGGAATTTTAAACTGCGGCACAATGCTAAAGAAAAATACAATTGAAGGACTGGAAAATATTATAGTTCTAGGACAAGACACCAGACTGTTGAACAGTCCTTTGTGCAGTGGACAGATTTATCCAGGGAAAAAAAAGGAGAGAATCTCACCAAGGTTTCACCAGCACTACACAGATTTTCTATATAATCGTCAGTGACATGCGATCAAAGCTGCCTTAAGCTACTTTTTGTAAAAGAAGAACTGATTTTATTATCTTAAGCCTCTAACTTATTAAAACTTGGTTGTGATATTTCCTTTATATTTTGCATTGTGTTTCAGGAAATACCTTACGACTATGGTTATGAACATAAAATTAATAATTCATGATATACTATGGAGCATCTTGATTTTTAATAAAACTTGAGGTTTATTTATGCAAGGGAAATATGCTTTTCATATAGTGGGATGTGTGTTCCTCTGGAAGTTTGTAATAAAATATTGCTGAAAACATGCAGATCACATTTCAATAAAGCTAGTACTTTATATAGAATTGCAAACAAGATCTCATCACAGTAGATATTTTGAAGAAGTGCAGGCAGGAGAAACAACAATAGGACAAGAGGATACTACCCAAGCTTTTAAAAATATATTTATTACCTAGAAGCATAAGTGCTCACACCCCTGCCCTGGTAGTTTAAAGTCAAGTACAACAGTGTTCAGTTGTTACTGTCTCTCTGCTTTCCTGGCCTTTTCTGGATTGAACCTCCACTTTGTTCTGTGCATTCAGAGCTGCTGTGCTCCTTACCTTGCCTTCTGAGGTCTTCAGAGGAAGGCAATTGTGAATCATTGGGAGCAGAAGGCAGAGTTATGAGATTTTGGTGCAGAAAATAACCTTCATGTTGTGACAAGATTCTGCCTCATCAGCTCCTGTGTCAGGATGTGGATCTGCTTACTCTGCTTTCATAATTCAAAAAGGCGCCAGGCGATCCTGGCCTTCTCAGTCTGACAGCTCTCTAAACAAGCCTTCCTTTCCTGTCTGACCCATGAAAGAAGTTGATAAAGACTCTCTCCTTACAGGCTATGCTTGCTTCAAAGCCCATGGGAAGACTGAAAAGCAATCAAGAACGGGATTTTTTTCTTACTTTGCATTTTTGAACACAAAATACTTTCCCTATAGCTTGGAGATGCTAAATTCTGTAGACGTTCAAATTTTGAAAGACCATGGAAGAGGCTACTTCCATGATGGGTGGCCTATTTTTTGGTGATTTTTTTGTAATTGCTGTTTAAGAGGGTCCAACAGTTCAAACGTGACTAGGCTAGACAGTGGCTAGATTTTCTGGTTAAAAACTGAGCAATAAGACAGAAGGACATGAACTGCCAGAGCAGAAAATGATCTATGGCATTATAAAGATTATTGGAACATGACAGAGGAGCTATTGTGGTGATAAAGCACGCACTGAAGAGGTGCTGCTTTGGAAACAGAAATGGAAGCTAAAGCAGCAGGTTAAGACATACATTTATAGAAGGGCTATTAAGAGTTAGGAAGGAAAGCATGGTCTTTGAAACTGAAGAAAACATCGCACTTCTCATTTTGTGTCTTCAGAATATGCTAAACATTACTCATGAAAATGTTCATGGCTTGTAAAAATGATGGAGGTTTTGGATTTTGTAAGAGGAAGAAGTGTTCAGACTTAGACAAATAGAATGAAATGATGAAACTTTCAGCAGTGTGGCTTCATCTTTTCCTCCTTTAGCCAAGATCAGTACCAAAGCTCTGAGACCAATTTCAGTATTCATACTTGGAAAACATGAATAAAGTCAAGAGAGAAAATCGACAAAAAAATGTGTGCTTTACAGTCTGGAGAAGTCATTTATAAGGAAAGCCTAAAGGCTTTAGTAAACAACCTATAGGGATGTAACTTTCTAGTCTATATATATGCTTCTGTGTGATCCAGAACATACAGAATATGTCTGCCAATTCCACCCTTTAAAGTTTTATCTTATAATTATTTTAAAATTGTTTCATGTCGCAGGTTGAGTTGATCTTCCCTTACTCAGACCATTATATAGCCACTGCAAAGCAGTTATTGCATGAGAAAATTTTAAAATTTTTCTTACTAGAGTAGAAAGACATAAAATACTATGCAATAACCAAAATTAAAAATTGGACTGACATATATTTGAAATGTAGGACAATTTTTGGTGTTTTTTTTTATGATGAGGGTAAGTCTCCATTGGAAATCTTAAGATATAAGTAACACTGGGTTATTATGGAATAGCTCTATAAGAGACGTAATGTACCACAACTGAAAATTTGGGGGCTTGAAGCAGGAACCTCTGTGGCCATAGTGATACAGAAAGTTATGTTAAATTATTATGACAGTTCCTCATGTCTCTGTTTCTGTATATGTGAATCATGACAGCAGGCACAACAGAACCCTATGGACCCCTTCAGGGATAATGAGCTACTTAGCAATAGTGATTCCTGGGAATTTTCACAAAGGGAAAGCAGACCTTTAGAGTACTTCTGTCCATTCTTTCTTATGAGGAGCTGCAGCTTTGCTGACAGCAGCTGTTGCTTTTCACTCTGTTCCAGGAAAAAAATCCCTTTTTCTTTTTTTCTTAAACATAGGAAAGATTATTTCCTCTGAAAGGAGTCTTTTAAAAGACTTAAAACAGAGGACCACTGATGTGTAAGTAAGAACAAAATAAATAATAGAGGAAAGATAATACTAAGAAGAAAAGGTAGGAGTCAGAACTCCCAGGTTTAGGTGAGGATTCCAAAGAGAAAATGTGGGGAAAAAAGTCTGTAACAAAAGATGACAGAAGTCTTTACATTCAAAATAACATAAGAAGCAGTTGCAAATTGGCTCAAGAGAACTTTTTTATAGAATTGAAAAACTGCCAATGATAAAAATCATTAGAGATCTAATTGCCCTTTAAAAACATTTTATCAATACAGTAAATGAACTCCTAAATGCCTGAAAATACCTTTGTTGTTTTTTGCCTTTTTCAAGGTTATAAAAATAGCTGCTCAAAATCACCATTGATGGCTCTGGCTCTTTGCTGTTGTAACTAAAACCAGTTACTTGACTAAAATTGACACTGATTTATTAATTTACCAGATCAGAGGAAGGTCAGTAATAACTTGTCCTCTTCCTCCTTTGTATTATCTTCAAGTTTACAGTCAGGTCTCACAGAGATTTTCACTACATTAACTATACATTATGGTCTTGGTAAGAAATCCATTTGAGTCTGCAAGAGATTTTCCCCTCATTACTGTTGGATCAGGCTGAGCTGGACTTTGCAGAAATGTCATTTGGCATCTGTCCATACCACAAGCCATACTGTGCTCTATTCTATGAAAGTATTCTAAATGTTTCTTGAGCACGGGAATGTCTAAATCCATAGAATTTATCTAAGAGAGAATATTTCCTGGAAATATTTTGTGGATGGAAATAAAGGAAATAAATAAAATAATCTGTATCTGTAGATTTCATTTAAAAAATATGAATTAAGACCCTCCTTGTCTTAGAATATAATGGCTTTCCCACTATTTAAATACTCAACCATGAAATTGGCTAAATGTAACTAAGCACAGTTTTTATCATATTTTAAACAAGAAAATTCCGAAAATAAATTGTACAGCCAATATGCTACAATGTGTCGCATTTACTATTAGGTATTGATATTACATGCCAGGATGTGCAAGATGCCATGGAATGTAGGCATGCAGTTTTGTAACATGATTGGGTGTACACCAGGTACCTGAAGACAGAAACAAGCAAATTGATCTCACTGTGAATGTGCCACGTAATGAGAAAAGGACTGTAGGACCTTTGGGGGAAAAAATGGCAAGTAACTTGGCTCCCAGAACAATTAATTTGCTCCATGATTTCCTCTTGAACCGTAGTAGATGGTCTCAGAGGGGAAAAAAATAGCATGTTGGCTGAGATTGTGAATTTTTGCAAAATAGGTTTGTTTCAGAAGCACCAAGTTGGACAGTCCCTGCTTACAATGGTCCAGGAACATCCCTCCTATAGAGAGCAATATTAGACATAATGATTGCTATGTTTGTGGAGCTAAATATGTGGCAAGTGTCTAGTGAATACAACATCTTCCCAGAAACTAACAGTAATAATGCTGATACACAGAGGAGTTCTAGACAGGGATGGAAAAAGAGAAAGACAGAGACAGAAGACAAATATTACATTCTTTTTGCAATATGTTGCATGTAACAGAAACAGCATCCTGGCTAGATACCACACAGAAGAGTGGTAATCCCTCTGTGTGTATTTCTTCTGAATTCATGTTGACCTCTTCAAAACTTTTCAGCTCAGGACGTGAACAAACATTGGTAGCACAGCTATATCTCTTCAGCATGTGAGGATATCTTGACTTGGATCTTTCCTCAGTGTGTAAGTCTCATCTCTGCACACCTGTAGCATCTTCACTGACAATTAGATGATACTTTGGGAGAATGCATTTCAAGAATACTTCCTGCAAAATCTGCAAGCAGTTGTTTAAAAAGCGACACCAGATGTGCACCATGAGAATGCCATATTAGCATGCCATGATTTTGCCAGATTTTTATGACTCCTTTTGGTTTGTGTGTTTGTACAACCATAATGGATTATTGCATAAATGTGACTAATTCAAGAGCTCATTATTCTATACACAAGCTCAGTGTAGTTCTCCATTGGTATAGTATACTGTAGCGGCAGCTCTGCCCTTCATGAGAACTGGTTTGGCTGTGCGATCCAGAAATAAGACTGATCACTTTTTATAAGCTCAATTTTTCAGGAAAAAATCCAGTAACAGGATTTCTTAGTTACTCTTCGCTTATGTGTTTCCCATCCAAACAAATGAGTTAATAGGATAATTTGGACTGGAAATGACAGCTAGACAGCCCCCACTCAAAGCAGAGTGGTCTCCAAGGTTTACATCATGCTCCCTAGGATCTTGTCTAATTTTGATTTATTGTGTTAAGAAATAGAGATTGATATTTAATTAGTCTATTTTAATATATCCTTCTGATGACTGATACACCAATAAGAATCAATCTTTCTTCAAAGAATCCACAGAAAATACTCACCTCACATTTATGACAATGTTCATGTCCATATCACTGACAATTTTTAAAAATGAGACAATGGAATGTGTCTCTTCAGAGGTGATCTCAGTTAACTTCCATTTCATTTAGATGTGCACTTATTACCATTGTAATGAGCATTTCAGAGATCCTGAAGACTCCTTGGATGTGATAACACTTCTTTACTCATTGTCAGAGGAAGCACTGATGCCCACAAATGAGAATCTTGGAAATAATATGCTTCAGACTGTCAATGTTTGGTGATCAGCATAAAACAGTGAAGTTTTTCTTTTTGCAGAAGGAGCATTTATCATTTTTGAATCTTTATATGGACTGTGATATGGTCTGACTAGAAAGCTGGACAATTGATCTTTCCTGTTAATGTTGTTGAAGGCTGAGCTCCTGATTGTATTGACAACAATCATCATCCTAATCATGAAAATCAACATATAAATTATTGCTGTAATAAGACTTTTCTTAGAGTGTAGTTATTCTGATTCAGTGGCCTTTTTCTAAACTACTGCAAATGATAAATTTGGCTCAAGAAAAAGATGGTGCTGAAAACTAAAAACAAGACAATTATGCAACTTGTCATTGTGAACATCAGCAGTTACAACGCTCAGTAATGCAGAGCAACCCAGCAATATAAGCAGTGACGTCCTTATCAGATTGTAAGTTTCACCTGTGAAACTGAAATCTCTAGACGTTGATAGATAGGGCAGACATGAAAAGCATCTTTGGCAAGGCTATGAATTCATCCTATGGACTTTAGTTATAGTACCTAATTTGTCTATCTTATTAACAATTATCTTGCTCACAGAGAAGGCAGAGGACAGTTTGTTCAGGGGCTTGTCTCTTGTTTGCTTTAATATAATGTGATCGTCTTTCAAAATAGAATATCTAATGCAGGCTGACTAACATCAGCCTATCCCATCACTGCCATCTTAGATAGCAAGCAGGCAGGCACATTAATTTAGATTCCGCAGTGGCGACTGTTTTATCTCAAGTCTGTAAAGTCACACTCAAGATCATTCTGTACTGTTCCTGAGAGTGGCTCCAGAAGTTCTGCTGCTTGTCAGCATCAGCATGGAAACCTTGTCACCAGAAATCTGAGGGCATAGTTATGAAGCACAGTTGCTGGGGTCTTAAATGTACTAAAAGGTCTTGACCAACCTCATTTAGGGCTTCTATCCCCACTTGGCATAGAAAGGAGCCAGGAACTCCAGCTTAACTCTAGGCCTTCAGTACAAGTCTAAACTATGCCACAGGAGTTCCTGTCCTCAGCTCAGCCACCTTGTTGGTCCTGACCCTGATCTGCAGAATGACTTCCTGGCTCACCCTGAAACTGCACCATCACTATGGCCCTGCCTGTTGATCGCTGGATTGTGTCTGACACTGGCTACGATTGCTGGACCTGATTCTGCCCCAACCTGCCAACTGTAACTCCCTGGCTTGACCTTGAACCTGCCTTATCACCACAAATGTGCCTGGCGATCTGGACTCTTGACTGAGCCTGGCTTCATGTCTGGGACCGAGATGTACAGGGAAGGATAAACCACACTGTAGTAACAAGCAGTCCCAGATCTTACATACAGTATGAAACAAAAGATATTATCAAATAATTTCTACATCAAGCCCATCACTTCCATATGAGTTATGACAGGCATTTTTAATGCAGATCACCAGTTGTGATTGAAAACCTTCAAGTGCATCTTCTGCTTTTCTAAGTAAACTATTTCTGTGATTTACTGCTCTTGTCTTTACAGGCTTGTTGGGTACATCTGTGTTTCCCTAGTGAATATAGCTGGTGTGAATTCCCAACTACTGGATTTTATTATGACCTTTTGTTTTGGCAGAGTAAAGGAATAATAACTATAAAAACTGGTTTCCTTATGTGACCACCTATAGGTGGTGGTCAAGTCACCTTTTAATCTTCTTTTAGATATAGTAAACAGATCCATTTTCTTTAGTGCCTCAGTATAAAACCGACAATACTGCTCTTGATTGTGGTGAGGAATTTACAATATAAATTAAATGGATGATAATAATAAAAATATAATGAACAGCTGGTCAGAAGGTCAGAGGAAAGGGGTGTAAAATTATCAGCAGAAGAAAAGGAAGTAGTGTCTACGAAAAGCCTTATTGTTAAACATTTCATTTCTGAGCCTCTGATTTGGTTTCACAATTTTCTAAGGGTATTTTCATGTTGTGATAAAGTTCTGCTTCTCATCTCCTATTATACTTCACTATCAGTCTGGTTTGGGCAAAGGAAAAAACAGTGATATATAAAAAGGAAGAGGAAGTGAATTCAGTGGTAGTATTTGAAGGATGTGTGTTTCTTTTTCTTCACATATCTTTTATAAATTTCCCGACCATTCCTGAGATTGTGTATAAGTCAGTACACCATTTTCTGTAGTAAGAACACGGGTTTTTCCAGACCATATTAGATTATCTAATCGATCTGATGCCAGAAAGCACACATGAGTAGTGACCAGTCCTAAATATTTTAAAAGAAAAAGGAAAAAAGTCCAATCTGGAGTCATGACTGTGGCATAAAACATCCTCAAGGAAAGACATGTGGTTGTATGCCAAATCAAGACCCTGTAAATGCTTCTCAGGAAGAGCTGAATTCTGCATACGCAATTTGAGGCATCTTGAAAACAGCATATTTCGGGACAATTGCTGAAAACTGTCCCCACTCTGAGCAATGTATTTAAAACACCCAAAACAGCTAATCAAAGTGGAACAACTTGACCTGTTCTTTGCAATTGTCTGAATATTTGAAATGTAAACACTCTTCTTAGATATCCTCTTTATGCTTCTTAAAACATACCTATAAAATTACATTTAGCAGAGTTGGCCATGATTTTTTCTACATTTACTGTAAAGACATTTCTGGGATTTTCAGGGAACTCTCTCACCTTTATGGTGAGAAACTTAGAAATCCTCAGCATTATGAAAACAGAAGGAGTTTGCTGGGTTATATCATATCCAAATGAAAATGGAATAATTTCAATTCAAGGGAGTAATTTTTTCCCATCTATACCATCACAGACAGTTATTAATTACAGTTAATCAAAGGATACCATGGGCCACTTCACTGATTTGTCACAAAAGCAGTTTCAAGACTAGATATAATGATAGGTTACCATTTTAAATTGTGATTGCTGCAAAATGAGTTTTTGCAGGAAAATCAGATCAGAAAAACAAACACTAGGAGTCTGATTAAGTACCTTAATTTCCTAGCTGTATCCTTCAGCACAATGAAAGCATTTACAATGTCCTCTTACACTCTTGCCTACTTAAATTGCCTTCAGGTTTTTATATTACAGCAAGAAATAATCCCAGTTTACTTCAGCTTAGTGTTTGGTTTGCTTCTTAACTGATATTTTAAATGCTGTTGGGATCTGTTAGATGTCTGTGAGGCAACCCACACAAAAGGTGATTTAATTTTTTCCTTTTCCTAAACTTTAAAAAAGGGAGCTCAGTAAAATTGAGGTTTTGGGGGGATCAGAATACTGACAAAGAAGAATACTACCTTACTGTTTCTGCTGAAAAACAGCAACAAAGGTGTGTCCTTCTCCTTAGGTTAAACAAATACAGAGTACTTTGAGATAAGTACAGAGCCTTATTTTCTTAGACACTTACCTAAGACAATTGAAAATTTTCAGAAAAAAAGTCATTACTTCTGGCAAACATATTGCTGGAAATGAAATAAAAAACATCTAGGGAAGGTGCTTATACTTCTACTCCTACAATACACTTGGAACACTGCATGAATCTTAAGAGACAATTGCTGTTAGCCTCAATTTAAAGACAGTTAGGACAATATGACAGCATAAAGGCTTGGAGTAATCTGCAAGAAGTTCACATTCTAGACAACTCTCTGAGTCTAGCTTCTTATTAGCTAAGTAATTTTTCCTTGACTAGTATTTTATTTTATTCCCTTTGACTGGTTCTTTAGAGATGCATAGCCTTTTCCCTTCCCTAAGATCAAAGATTTAATTTGGGATTTCTGAATTTGAGCTTAAGACATCACACAAATATTTGGAACTGAATTCATCATTTCCCAGCATGAATTTCTAAGTGCAGAATTATTCTTACTCTTATAGAACCTTAAATTTACTGATCAGGGGTTTTTGTGGGGGGTAATACAATTTTAAACTCAGCAAGTAAGAACAGTAAACCATGGGACCTCAGTCTTGAACTCATTTATTTCCTTCTAATGTTAATTCTGTCAGTGGAAATAAGCTTTGCTCTTTCACCTGTATAAGCAGCTGCAGTTTGATACTGAATGCATCTACTTTTTTTCAGAGGCATATTTAATAAAAAAAATTCACAGATGTTCAAAAGGAAAGAAGCTATTATTTGGCCTAAAATTATTTTTATCTCCCTTACTATTAGCTAAATAGAAAAATCTATGAAAACACATTTAAGCAAAGTTTATGTTGCTCCTCTTTTTTTCCAGAGGAGTATGTCATTCCAGCTTTGCATGACATTGTCTCAATGTGAAGCAGAACCGTGTTTCATTTGCTTGCGGGAATGGAAAAGAAGACAGTACTTCTATTGTGCTCATGATTAGACTAGAGCTGGCTGTGAAGTGATAAACCAAGGGAGAGTAGTTCAGTGAGTTGATTGGAAAACTGGACAGAGTATTTTCAGAAGGGAAATGATGCGTCTCCTTTAAGGGGTCGTACCAGGTTGTGTACACCAGTTAAATAGTAGGTACAGTAATTCGCACCCTTCCATCCAAGGTGTGATGGTGTTGGCCACCTTCCAGACGACGTTGTGTGTTACACAGAAGTGAAGTGAGTTACCTTGAGCAGACCACGTCTGCTCCTCTGGGCACTGTTCTCCAGGTCAGAGCAGCCCATATGCCAGTACCAGCAGCTGCTGCAAGGGACTCTGCTGGAGTGCCCCTGCCAGCCTGCACAGTGCTGGGGTTAGCACAGGCATAGCATTCCAACCTGCCAGGAAAAGCATATGCCTCTGGTTTTTACAGAAAATTAAATGCACTGTGGCATGGCACAGAGGAGGAACTCTGTGTAAGCGGGTGCACTTCATGGTGGTAAAATCCATCTGGGGTCAGTCTGATGTGACATTAGAAAGCAGAATTCTCCGCATCTGAAGAATGTAAGATTGACCCGTTATCTATATTAATCTTTTTATGCCAGCTTACTAAACCAGGTATTCTATTACACTATTTCTTTTGGGGCCATTCTCATTGAGATTCAGAAAGAATGCTGCACTGTCTTTTTCTCTCTTTCTCCCACCACCTCTGCCCTCCCCAGTGCAGAACAACACTGAAGTTGATAACATCCTGCTCCTTCATTATTACAGGTTCTGAAAAGGTTTGTCGTGTGGTAATCAGTCAGCAAGAAAGAACTGCTAAGAGATCTTGAATCAGCCCAGAGCTTACACTGAAAAGAATAGGTGCTTGAGGGTAGGAAGGATGGCAGAAAGAAACTGTGGTGTGTGGAGGGAAGCCAGTGCTAAGATTAGGGAATGGAACAGGAAGGGGGCTACTCAGGTGAGAAGTTGGGAGATTTGGTATGAATTCAGCATTAAATTTAATGCTTATTCTATGGAATGGTCTTACAGCCCAGTGAATCTGATTTTTGCCATTATCATGAAAAGGCCGTGAGGTTTCTGCTCACTGACAGTGTAGGGTTCAGGACTTCTTGGGGCTTGCCTTTTCCTGAGCCGGTAATTCCTTGTAAAGCAGTGGCTGACTAGTGCCCAGATAGATGTGAGCTTAATTTCTGAGAGTATATGATAAAAGCCTGAAAAACACATGTAGTCACCATGTAACAAAAATTGCCCTGAATGTTAACTGTGGCTGCAGAGAAACCACTCTATGATTTTTTAACTTTAGTTGGGAACCTGTGAAAAGAAAGAGCGCAAAACCAGACTGTGCTAAGAAAATATTTCAAAGAGCTACCTTTTCTAAAGGTTCACAGACACGAATACAGTGCTTCTGATGGTTATTGGACTGATCAAAGCCCTCTTTACGCAGGCTAAAATTTGTTGCTTTGTACGTCTTAGATCCTCTGTAAGGCTCTTAGGGCCTATAAGGAATAAGTGCCATACAAAGCCTTTACTGGCTTTCTGCAAAAGGATAATTTTTTATAATAACATTGAAATAAGTCCTTCCTGAGCTCAGTTCATCCTACTCGAATCCTTTCTTGTCACTGTATCCTTCAATCTCCTTCATGAAAATGTCCTGTATCTCTAGCACTCATTTATGTTATTTGCTCCAATGACCTTACTTGACAACTTACTCGAAGTGTTTAGTGCTCTTTGAACAAAGTAGTTCTGCCTGAATTCAGGTGCAGTTAAGCGATAATAGTATTGCTGCTCTATTTTATGAGGCAATAAGGTGGTTCAGCTGAGTAGTTTATCCCAACAAGGGAACCAGAATATTACAAAGTAAAACACTCCCATAGCTCTTTGGCTGCAAAATATGTTTGTAACCAAACACTTTAAACAAGGAGCAGCTTATTCAAGGCTACATCACAATTTACAAATACCTCCCTGCTGTACTTCTTAGGCAGACACCTCCCAAACAGCACATGTCACTGACCTTTTTGGTTCAGCAGTATGCCCAATCTCCAGCACTGATTGGACCAGTGGATCTGGATCCTCTTGATCCACTATACTACGTCAAACCCTCACTAAAACAGCTTAAAATATTTGTCCTACAGTCTTATTACTCTGAAGGAGGGGGAGACATCTCTGACAATTATTGATAAGAGAGGGATCCACATCTTGAGACTTCAGTTGTAAAAATGGGAATGGAAGTCCCTTGCATGCCTTACCATCCATACTTATGTAAAAACCTACAAATAGCACAGGGTGAAGGTGAAAGCAAAAAGGAGCTGCATCGACTCTATCAAATTTTTTTAGTGATGTCTGATACTGATATTCCTTTCAGTACCTGTAAGGCACCTTACAGGTAAAGTAAAGGTAAAATAAGGCACCTTACAGGTAAAGTGTAAAACTTGCCCAATTATTTGTGAAAATACCATGTCGCTGTATCAGAAGGGGAAACCTATTGCCTTGCCGTGTCAATAGGAAACAGAAATCCTTTTCAGCTTTTGCTATAGATGTCAAATAGCTTCTGAAATATTTTTAATCCCAAATCATGGTAAATATGAATGCCCTCATTTTATTTGAACATTAAGGGCAAGGTACTTTGAGTTTGAATGTAAAATGTGACTTTGCTGAATGAAGACGTGTAACTTCTAGATCACCACGCAGGAGACTTTAACATGACTGTTTCAAATTAAATTAGCAATGTGATTGTATCAAGATGATTTCAAATTTTAAATGGAAATTATAAAGTACTTAGTGAAATCTGAATTAATTTAGTTTTTATTACATTTTTGAGCGCAACAAGAAGTTTCAGTCCACCTTTGCCCTACTATGACCAACAATGGTTTCACTCTACATTCCTAGAAAGCAATAACTATAACAACAATTTTTCATTTGATTTTGTTCAGAAGGCAATTCTGATAAACCTAGTAAAGAGCAGTGAGCATTTTATTAAAGTGTCAGGAAATAAAAATCAATGAAGGAGATAACTCTGCTCACATGTCCACTCTCTGTCACTTTTATTTAAAACCCCAATTAATTTAATGATTATAATATTGATTGCTAACTTTTGAAATGTCATATTAGCCTTTTCAGTTCACACTGTATTTAATCAGAAAAAATTTTAACTGTTGCAAAAAGCAACAGAGAATAAATTAGAAGATGAATCCTCTGTTGCAGAATTTTGTGACATTTCATTATAAAGTCCATACTTTGACTCAACTAAGCTGGTAACAAGGTTTATTATAAATTCAAAATCTAACATAAAATTTTTAACTGACCCTGGGATAATAAGTTTTCATTCTGAAACCATGTAAAGCACCGGATGTTGGAAGACCTGCAGAGTTTATTTATTTGGACACCATGCCATTCATCTGTTTGAGCTGTTTGCTGAGCTTCACCTCTAAAGTTGTGGTGAGAATAGGTGATCTAGACTGAATAGTTTCAATTAAAAATTAAGATCAGTAGTCATAGCACATACTTATTTCCATTGGAGAGCACAGACACAGTAAAAGCCAAAGAACGAAGTGTAATTAGAATTTTCAAAAGTGCAGTAGCCCATTATGACTTCATGTGCTTTGCTTACAGGAGGTAAGGTTGAATTTGTACTGATTGAGGATCCTGTAGGTCCTCTGTAGTGGTTTGAAGCCTGAGCAAACTCAGAAGAAAAGGTAGCAAGCGAGATTCATCATGTCCCAAACCATGTGTGAGAGAAAGGGATACTGCCCTTTTGTATCCTGAAGTAAGAAACCTTTTTTTTTTTAATATTAACTTTGGCTTGACTATATCATGTCAAAGAGCCTTAATGAGTCTTGTTTATCACACCATAATTGTGAACTATATTGAAATTTAAAGAATGCTGAACTCAGTTCAGACTGACATCAAGGGTTAACCATTAAAAATGTTTCTTCTTGTAACACCAACCAGCAACTTTGCTAAATCCAAACCCCAGATGTTATTCTCAGATTTAATATTATTGCAACATATTGACCTATTTGTCAAAGTCCACAAGTGGGTGAGTGATCAGGGCTATCAAAATGAATTACATGTCTCTTTGCAGACTGGACTTTATTCTGCAGTGTTTAGAGTCGTTATAGAGATAAATCTCCTAGTGCTAATTTAGAGTTCCATTGCCTATTTTAAAGAGAGAGAAAGACTGAAGATAGGCTAATGGTCAAAAAGGAAAACCTGATCCAATTTAAATTTTATTACTATTACTCTTTTAGCAGTAACACAAACTACACTTAGACATTGCTCTAATCCAGTGAGAAAACAAATAGAAAAGTGTCCACAAGATCAATAGTGGCTGGATGAGTTTGACTTTTCAATCATTGTATACGATTTCTATTTAAGGTCTTACATGAAGATTAGGAAAGTGATCAGGAGTAGTCAACTTAGTTTTACAGAGAGAAATCCTGCCTGATCAACCTGACAGCCTTCTAGAATGAGCTGACTGGCTTTGTGGAGGAGGGGTGAGCAGGGGATACTCTTTACCTTGACTTTGGTCATGTGACACTGTATACCACAGCATTCACACAGACAAACAGAAGTACAGGTTAGGTTAACAAGTTAGGTTGACTGAGAAGTTATTTACCACTCTGAAAGAATCAGCAGCACAAAGTAAAGCTGGGGATCCACATAGTATCCAGTAGTGATTACAGTCACTATTGACATTGTGATGGGACAAAACGCACACCCAGGAAGTGTGCTGAGGATATAAAACTGGGAGGAGCAGCTGACACACCAGTGTGTTGTGCTGCCTTTCAGAGAGATCTCTACAGGCTGGAGCATAGGGCTGACAGGAATCACCTCAGGTTTAACAGAGAAATGCAGAATGCTGTATCTGGGGCGGAGGAATAACTGAATTCACCACCACATGCTGGGGTCTGACCAGTTGGAAAGTAGCTTGGTAGAGATGAACCTGCACCTTCTTGTACAAAAAATCGAACATAAGCCAGAAATACATCCATGTGGCAAAGATCAAAAACACCCTGAGCTTACCAGTAGGAAAAATGCCAGTAGTTTGAAGGAGGAGATCCCTCTGTTGTACTCATTACCAGAGGGGCCACATAAGGAGTGCTATGCCTGGTTCTAGATGTCTGTAATTAATTTCACTGGCTGACCATTGTATGTCAAGGAGTTAGTGAACCACATAATCATTAATATGAGTATTCTCAGGCCTGTGCTGGGCTGCATGTCCAGTGTCATCTTCAGACATGTGCATTTTTTCCCACCATCCAGGTCGACAGTCACTGTGTTGAATGGTATTGCCCCCAGTGCAGCATTGGGCTACAGGACAAACTCATTCAGCTCATTGTAATAGAGGATCTTCCAGGCAGATCCTGCCTTGTACAAGCAATTATGCCACCTGTGTGTACTTGTCTTTATCTAGGAGAGTGGCAAGGAGCTGCCACGTGAACATCCTTTCTGTTTGACACTGAGAATGATGAATAGAGCTATTTTCTTGGAGGAAAAAAATCCATAATATCTTGAGTGACCAAGGAGGTGGAACCTCTTCTATGGAAAGGGGTCTGCACAGTGTGCAGTGTATGGTTCAGGGGCCCATTTGATGCTACACCGCTTGTGGTTCCAGCATCTGAAGGTACATAGGATTGTCTGTACTCTTCTCTCCTTGTAGTGTCAGCTCTATATAGATATCTTTGAAAAGATGTCTTAAAGGGTCAGTGCCTTTTTTTACTGGATTCATGAGAGATAGCATCTTCTGGTGCAAAACAGCTTCCAAGAGTAAGAAGGATATTCATATATGGAAGTGAGGCTAGAACAGTGTTGCAAAGATGCTAAAGGACTTGAGGCATTTGTCCTATGAAGAGACGAGACAGCTGAGACTGTTTAGCCTTGAAGGTCTTACCAATGTGTATGAATACCCTGTGGGAGGGAGTAAAGAGTAAATAAATATTGTCTCAGTTTTGCCCAGTCACAGGACAAGAGGCAATGGATATGAAATGAAATACAGGAGTTTGCTCTTAAACCTAAGGAGAATCTCAGTTTGAGTGTGGCTGAGCATTGGAACAGGTTGCCCAGCGGTAGTGGTATCTCTGTCCTTGGAGGCAGACAGGACCTCATTAAATATAATCCTGGGCAATCTGCTGTATTTGACCCTGATTTGAGCAGGGAGTTGCAGTACTGATTTCCAGAGATCCCTTCCAACCTCAGATTCTGTGAAGCAAAGATTTTGAGGACATATTCATTTTTCAAGTGTCTCTAAAGCACACAGTTCATCTGTATCTGTCTTTATAATGGTAAATATCTGCTTTATATATTGATGTGAGTACCTCCTTTTTATTTATAAGTCAACTATATTGATGCTTTCTACTTTCCACATTTTAATTTCACTAACCCATTTTTTAGAGAAATGTCAACAAGTAAGAAGTACCTTTTAGCACTTGATCTGCAGCTCCATTAATATCAGGTTTATTTACTTACCTCTTTACACATGACAAATATTCAGTAAAGCTACTTACTGTGCTACTAAAATTTACAGTATTTACTTTTGTGTAATGACAATCTCTTTTATGAACTGCTCACTAAAGCCTTTGTAACTTCTTTCCAGATATTGTTCCTTATTTCCAAGAAGAAAGATTTTTTGTCTGACATTAGAACTTTTGGGAACTCTGTACACTCCTAGCAATACTCTTTCATTAAAAGATGGACTTAAAACAGCCATGGGGATGTAAAAAATGTTCTTCAAACACCTAAAAGAACAGCAAAATGGAAAATAAGAATCACAGATTTTTTTGATGGAAAGTCTTGTAAAGTAAAATATCCATATGGAAGCAATGACCATGAAGGAAAAGAAGCCATTATGGCTGAGGAACTTGAAATGGGTTAAATGCTAAAGCTGGTGAAGGAAGTTCTGAGACAAATAGTCAGAAATTCCAACTAAGGGAGGAAGGAAGTCTCTCTTTAAATATGACATTTAGACCAAAGCTGACAAAGGCACTTCTGCCATGTGACTGTTGCTCGGAACACAGAATGGAAAGACACAGGAATGAACAAATAAGCTAACAGATTTATGGAAATACCTTGAAAAAATTGGATTTTTAGCTTTTTAGAAAACCTGGTGATCATTTTTCTGAGTCATATGAATTCTATTAATCATTTCTAAAGATAAAATATAGAATGTAGAAGAATTCACAATCTAGAAATAGTTGAATCATACTATGTTCTGCCAAGAGAAATATACAATAAAGTAACTGGAAAACTGTAACACATGTTATTATTTAAAGGCATTTCAGCCAGAAAATGTTTCTTAAGGCAAACCAGCTGATTCACGAGGAACTAACACCAGCAGTTCACAGACAAGATAACATAATGCTACTTTCTCTATGATTGTTTCCATCATGACTGATTAGTGTGTATGCATGTGTTTATGTTTATATACTTCATTTATCTAAGGTTAATGCAGGATCAGTCAATCCTACCTGTAAGCAATTTCATTAGTATTTTAATCCTACTACAAAACTAGCAAGCTCACAAATAATTATGAAGATGTGCTTAATATACATTTCCTCACATTTCTTCACTTCTATGTTTTGTTGGAGCATTTCCACTCTCTCTCCATGCAGCAGTAAGTCATCACTATCACTTTTATGAATACAAAGGAACTGCTGAAAAAGTAGCCCCTGGGGAAAATGAGCTTTGAAGGGCATCTCTTGACAATGCTTGAGAATTTTCCCCAATTTTGTAGCCAGCACAGACCTCCTGGAGACACTGCACTTGTATGCTTTGTGCTTAAAATGAACCCAAATGGGATTGGTGCATGACTGTGTGTCTGATAGCACCCAGATAATTAACAATTTGAGTTGTTTGATTTTTCTGAAGACAGACAGAAAATGCAGCGTTTAGAATTGCTCAGAACCCTAAATCTGTTCCAATTGACCAAAACTGCAGTTTTGTACACTTTACATTTAATCTCAATGTAATAATTTTTGCATCTTACCAAAACAGTAATAGTTTGTCACTCAGGCACAATACTTGAATTCAGTACTTCTAATTCCTATATAAGTAAAGCTGTGTTGTGATGCAGGATGGAATTTTTTGACTATGTGCTAAAATAGGACAACCCTATCAGCACAGAAAAAGAGCTCACTTTAATGCGGTAATCTAGTAATGACTCCCTATTTCACTTTAAAATTGTCACAACATGCCCCAATATATGCACAATATAGCCCCAACAATGCTCTTTGAACTCTGAGTTGACAAAACATGCTTACTTAGCACGGCATTGTATTTCTGTGGGTATTTCTGTGTGGTTTCTTTTGAGGATGCTGCGTTGTCCCAAAGACTAATAGACTATGTGGTGGGAACAGACCTCCAATTTTAAGTAAATTGAAAATGATTGGAGTGCCTAATAAGTGGGCATATCCTTGAAATTAGCTTGTCATCTATCTCCTTATGGTTCAATTCCCAACAAGTTGCCTTTCCCCAGTGACATTCTTGGCCTCTGTAATAAAGATTGTGTCATTTTATTTTGCTCAGGTGGATAGTCGCTTTTATTTTGTAATGTCCTTAAATAGTTAAGAGGTATTTTTTGAATAATTTAAAACTTCTCAGTAAACCTTTTTGTCATATTGATCTTTAGAAAGTAAAGAGGCTGTAGATTCCATTTTTAGTGGGCAGGCATGTGTGCAGTGTTGAGGAATTTCACTCTAGTTGTCTCTTTCTTCCTCATCTTTTCTGTTATTGGAATATCAGTTGAGTTCAAGCAAGTAGCTAACAGATAAATTGAATATGGGTTAGAATGAATGTGCCAATGCCTACACAGGTGTGTTAATCAATGTACAGTAGGAGTTCTTCTGACTTGAATGATACTTAAAGAGCTCTTTAGTGGAAATAACAAACCTTTAATATAAAGAGCAAATATAAGTGGTTTGGAACTTAAATTACTTTTAACGTGTTTTAAAAGATTTTAAACTCTTGTTAGTGTTAGATTGACCTCAATTTCATAAGGAAATTAAGCTTATGCAAACATATGATTGTATTTGTATGTTTTAACTGTTTTAAATATTTATCTCAATTATTGTATTTTCGACCAGTCTTGTGAAAACATGCATCTGAATAAAGGAGAAAGTCTGTCTAAGATTGCATTGAAACAGAGTCTTACACTCACCTCATGTTAGATGTGTGGAAGGCTACTTGTTGAGTGACAATTTTTTTCTTCATCTGTTTCTGATGTTGAGGTTTTCGTATGTAATTTGACTAAAATTTCCTTAAATCAAAAAATGCAAATAAATTTAAGAGTTTTTCATGCTCAGGGAACTAACTCCTATTTTCTTGTAACTCTACTAGAGAGATAGACAATCCAGGGAGGAAAATATTTATTAGAAAGAGCAAGTTATGTTGAGATATGTGAGCAAAAGGAATTTAGCACGTATCAAAAGAAGCAAGTAGAAAGAACAACAGGAGACAATCCAATATAAGACAAAAAAGGAAAACTGAGCTGTCAAATATCATTCAAGAAAAAGAGTTCTTTAACATGGTATTTCAGGACTAAGAGGATTTTTGTCAACAGTATAAAAATCTAAGTGATGACTAGAAAAAATGAAGAATTTTACAGGCAATATGACTAAAAGCCAGATTTTGCTTTGGTGTAAACACAGAGAAAGTACATTGTAGAATTCTCAGGAGACCCTAAAAAGTTAAGAATATGAAGATTAGTCTCGACCCCCTCATTTTCTAGGGGTGGGGGAAGGGGTCTCTTCCAGTCACAGTAGCATGGGGGCAGTTTCCAGGTGGTGAGCATTCACATGTGAATTATTCATCTCTCTTGTACCCTCTGTCGTTAATACTGTTGCTGTTACTGTTCATTTTCTTATTTCTTTGCTGTTTCCAGGAAATTAGTCCTATCTCAACCCATGATTTTCACTTTTCATGCCTCCAATTCTCATCTACAGCCTGCCATGGAGGGAGGGAGGAGTGAGTAAGCAAGCGGTGCATGGTTTGGGGTGTTTCAGTGGAAACACTAAATTGGGAAATACCATTCCTAAACCACTATACACACTCCGAAACATCTGAGGTTTCTATTTTGCTGAGAATTATGAGAAATTCTGTGCAAGTTACAAATGTCAGTTATTGGTTTGTTTGGGGCTTTTTTTGGTTTCTTTATTATTTTTTCTTGTTTAACCTTGGCTATGTGAAAATAAATACACAAATAAGCATTTGCCTTATTGTATTCAAAGCAATAGTGCTAATTTTAGTAAATTTTTGTTCTAGAGTTCTAATGAACACATGTGTATAAATGTCGTGATATTGATTTTTATTCTGTGCCTAACAAAAGCTGTGTTTGAGTGTGTTTATTACCCAAATATTTACATGTTGCTGTCCACTTATTCAGGATGTAGCATGAAAGCATTATGTGATAGTGGTAGGACTTTGGATCCATTCTCTGCCTTGTAGTTGCAATGCCTACAAAATTTGTGGTACTCTATACCTTTCATGTATTTGTATTACATTTGCAAAACACTCTATCTGTGAATGACGGATTTTTTTTCTAAGACGACTTGTCCTCTTATTTTGATTCTTTTTCTGCTTTGACAGGTCTGTTCCTTTGGGCCTCATTACAGTGTGTGTTATTTTAAATTATGTTGGCTGCCTGAACTCCCTGCCGATCGAGTAATCGGACACAGA
The DNA here is from genome assembly GCA_013398955.1 of Callaeas wilsoni. Classification (NCBI taxonomy): domain Eukaryota; kingdom Metazoa; phylum Chordata; class Aves; order Passeriformes; family Callaeidae; genus Callaeas; species Callaeas wilsoni. The sequence continues at coordinate 7,894 of VWPU01022617.1, read as the reverse complement.
TTCCTATGTTAGACTGCAAAATGTCTTCGTGTTTCTGCTGAGCAATCATTTCTTGCTGATTTTATATTTCCACCCAATCTTTTTGTGTGCGTAGCTCTGTGTCTATGGCAGTATATACCAACTTCCCCCTTACACTTCTATTAGATAGTTATTGTCACTGAATTAATTCTCCATTGCACTCCTACATACACCACATTTAGTAAAGAAGGAGCCAGATTCCCAGTTTATAGAAACTGGTACAGATCAAAGTCCAGGAGCCCTGATTCTGTTGACAGCAGTCTCAGACCTAAGGAGACGTCTGCATTTTTTCCTAAAAGCACCGACACACAAGCTTCCACATCCAAGGACTTGGAACCAGGTCAGCTGAGCTAGAAACACTCACCAGGAGCAAGGTAACAGGTGTGACCCTCAAGTGCTGGCCATCAAATATAGAAGAGTGGTTTGATGAAAGCCTTCTGATGCAATGAAGGATGAAACAGTACAGTGGGTACGCTTTTGCCACCTTACACATGTAGCTTGAAACAACCATCCAGAATAAAAAAATTACTAGGATTAGATATCATGTTTATCAGGGAAAGGAACAGACAATGTATATTCCCTAAATATATGAAATTTTAATATAACCATCCCTAAATATGAAGCAGAGGATTCATATGATAAGGTCAGATTTATTCAGATGAACATTTTTATTTAATTTGCATACACAATTTTATAACATTAGAAAATAAGAAGGAGTTCCCTCTTTTCAGAATTTCATGAAGTCTACAGAAATAAAGTAGGTGAATGGTATTTTCAAAAAATTGGAATCTTTATAGGCATTCAGGCGTGTCATAGATTTTCCAGACATGTAGAAAGCAAATTTAACAATTTCCACTTGCATTTTTCAGTTCTGAGCTAAACTTCATACCTGACAAACTTTCAGCCAGTACTTAGTTTTGGCCATTTAAATGAAAAAAAGAGAAGGTAAGATTCTCTCCTTCTGTAGTTCTGAGTGTGAACAGTATCAGAGCTGTATCTTCAGGCAAATATGGGCACTTAAACATTAGAGGGTCAGTTTTACAGGCAGGAATTAGAAACAAACAAACAAAGAACAAAAAACCCCACAACTTTTCCCTACTGTTTCTATGCAAACTTACATTCTGACACTACTCAGTTTATTTAATGTCTACATTGGGAAGAACAGTATAAATAATATTTCCTAAAGTACTTTGAGATTCAAAAGGTAAAAGTCTAAAAAAAATAAGGTTATTGTAAGAGTTTTGCTCCAGTGAAGAACAGTTTAACATAAAAATCAAAAGATTTGTATAAATAAGTAAAAGAAACTCTATTTATTATTATATCCATTTTAAGGAAAACTAAGTATGATTTGCATGATTAAAAGTTATTTACTTTTGAATTCTCTTTGAAAGTCATGTATCCCTTAATTTTTGAATAATTTCATAAGGTTTTGAAAGAAAATAGGTATCAAGCTTTGGCCAGTTTCCTGAAAGGAATGCTTGGACAGCTTCCTAAAGTAATGCAGTCTTTTAAAGTATAAAATTATATATCAACTTTACATGTCTTTGAATTGCAGCAATAGCTATCTTCATGTGAGTTTTAAGAGCAGCTTTGAAACTCTGGTCTGATTGTGGGTTTTTTTCCTTCTGAAACTTGCTGGTTTCTGGTCAAAATAGCCAACACATGCAACCACACTGCAGCTGCAAAATTCCACATTGCAGAGAGAATCAAATTAGACAACTGGAGAAAAATCTGTAAAATTTTATTTTAGAAAGAATTTAGCCTTACTTAGATTTACTATTGATGTCAATGAAAAGCCCATGGGAATTTTTTTAAGGACAAAAAAATCCTGCCTACAAGCTCTAAATTGAATCAGTACATTGTGATAGGCATTATATATCATCTTTGGATGCCTCTGTAAGTAAGTTTATTGTTGGATATAGGGTTAGGAGATTTGAGAAAGGGCTGTATATTAACATATAGCTGGAAGTAATTTATTAGGAACAAATATAAATGTGATCGCCTGTAATACAGCACATAGGAACAAAGAAGAAACAAATTCTGATGTCAGATTAAATCATTATGGGTGGTGAGGGCCCACAGTACAATTCCTGATTTCTGATTCCCTGGCCTTTTGCAGCATTTGGATTTGGACCTGCCTTTAACTTCAGGTTGTATCTGGTAAAGACCTAACTTAGTTTGAAGTTTTCTACTTCTATGCGTTTTCTATCTCAAGATTTTCAGAAAAGCTAGATTTATCTGTATCTTGCTTCAAGCGGTCTTTTTAGAACGTCAGAGAAGGATTTTAGCAAAAACGTGTCTCAGATGCCACTTTAAGCTGCATCTCAATGGTAACAGCCTATTTTTTTTCTTAACTGCCTTTTTCTCCCTTGAGCTTTTAGTTATATGGCATGTATCTCTGAAGTCCATTCACATGCAACTCAGACTAAGTCTCCCACTGACTTTCCAGCAAGACAGCTGAATCAGGGGTAATGTACAACTCCCAATTCAACATTTATCTAAAATTAAATGAACGAAGAAGAAAATCCTCTTATTCTGAGCCTAAGAGTGGTAGGACTAAGCCTGGCTGAGAAGAAGGGGAAGGAAGATAAGAAAGGTAGAGACTGGCAAGAAAGCACACAGAAAGCCTGGAGAAGAATGATAAAGGAAATTTTACTGAGCATGACAATTTTTTTTTTCTTTTTAAATCTTACATTCTGATTGATCACTAGTTGCTGTATACAAAGCCTTCATTGATATATTGGTGATGTGGGTCATCCGACACAAAAGAGCCTGACTCAGGCAGCTATGCTGGGTTAGTGCTTAGTAATGAAAACTGATCAATTGGAATAGGAGATTTCCCACCTCAATTTTATACTACAGTGCCTCTGTATACTTTTTGCATCTGTATAGCCAAAAGTGAATGTGTTATCAGCTGCATAAATTATGCTGTCGGTGATGCTCAAATCTCTAATTTTTTTTTTTTTTTTTTTACTCTTCAAGATATGTAAACCAACCAGGCAGAGTGCTACTAAAGTTCCTGCCTGAAAGTGGTCAAATTTCTACTTCACTGCACTTCAGTGTATCTCGGTTTTTTTATCCATGTCACAGAGAGACAGTTGGAGACAAACAACATAATCTTTTCAGGAATAGAGCAAAGTTACACCACTTAATGTCTGTTGAACAGTGCATATCCTAAGATGAATGTTTTCAGCATTGTTATCACAGCCAACCCTGTGAGAAGTTAGTGAGGAGAATCACATCTCCATGGAGGAACAATAGGGGGCTTCTGGAGGTTGAAAGCCCCTAAGCCAAGCAAATCTCCATTATGTGAGGTAGAATCAGGGCCGTGTCTATTTGAATCTTCAAGAATGGAAGTTCCACAACCTCTCTGAGCAAACTGCCTCTGTATTTCACCATTCTTACGACACAAAATTTTTCTTTAATACAGCCATTTCTTTTGGTGTGGGAGAGTGCTGGCTACTACTTTTGAGACACTGGCTTTGGGGAAATGGCTGAAAATCACCATAAAATCTGCTTTTTCTTGATTTTCTCTAGCTTTATCTAGCATTTGGACGCACTCAGGGTTGTCTGCTGAGAGCTAGGTAACAACTCCAGGCTGATATTCCTGATGGACGAAGGAGATGCCAGTGCTGACTGTGTAGCCTTTTTTCCCAAAGCAGTGTGCACTTTATCATACAGAAAACTCTGCTGCATCAAAAAAATCACCTGTACTTGTTCCTGTGACACTGGTTTCTTCTCTGGTAAGAAACTGGCTGCAACGGATTTCTCTTCTTAAGCAGCAGCTCTAAGCAGCTCTACTTTCCATCTCAGCCAATCGAGGTGTTTTCATTCACTCATTCCTTCAGAAGTTATGTACTAGGTAAGTTCAAAATGATGAGAGATGCAAAATTATGTTTGCTCTCCCTAGGGTGGTTTAGTTCTTCCAACTATCATCTTATGAGAATAACACTCCTGCATAGATTTGCATTTTAGGAGTCCTGGGCAAAAAAAGTAACTGGGAAAGGGCTGTCCTGCCCCTGTGAGCCCTCCTTTGTTGTATCTGGTAGCTTTTGGTCACAAAGGAAAATTTGGAGTTGAATGATAATGCACAAAGCAAAATATGCCATTGCTATTAATATTTTTTTCTCTAATTTGACTGGTTAACACTGAGCTGGATTTTACAGAAATAAAACCAGCTTTCTGTCTACTTTTTTTATAATGAGGATCAAAAGTCTCATTATAATGTTGCGCTGGGATATGAGCTTCTGTAGGGAGTGATGGATTACATAGTTACTACTTCCTGAATGTCCCTGTAGGGCAGCAATTCTGTGGTATTTGCAAGATAGTACAGAAATTCAGTCAGAAGCCTCTGGTTTTGAAAATGAACTCCATAATATATATGCTCTCTAGCTCTGGAAGTAAACATAGACATATCTACTATTGTCTAGGGGCTCTGTCTTGCAACTACAACTTGCATAATCAATCCTAAAAATGTACATAGTAAATTAGCAGTCAATAAGTTTATCTAAGAAACTGGATAATTAGCTTGAAAAGGATGTGTGTAGTGTAAGTATATAAAAAGAGAGAAGTCAAGTCAGGGTGTGATTCAAAATTTATCGTTTCCCTCATATTTTGTTTTCTTTCCTGAGACTTCTCCTATTTAAGTTTTCCTCTGTATGTTGAAAGCGCAGACGTCCTTCCTAAGACTCTCTTCAATCGTTGAATCACAGAGAATACTTTGGATTGGAAGGCACCTTCAAAGATCATTTCTGCTGTGAACAGGGACACTTTTCACAAGATTATGTTGCTCAAAGTACCAACCAACTGGTCTTGAGTCCTCCCAGAATAAGGCATCCACAGTTTCTCTGGATAACCCATTCCAGAGTGTCACCATCAACTAATTGTAAAATATTCTTTGTGTCCAATCTAAAGCTGTCCTCTTTCAGTTGAAAACTGCTGCTGCTTGTCCTGTAACTTACAAGCCTTAGTGAAAGCCTCTCTCCATCAAAAAAGAGCCCTCTCTAAGCATAAAAAGGCTGCAATAATATTTGTATCTAGCTCTCCAAAAAATTGGAGCTTTTCTAACATTTGTTTCTTCAAGTGGTACAAGGTTTTGAGAGTCTATTTTGTTTGCTATCAGACATGAACCATGCTGGAGGGGATGTTTCCATATCTTGTTAATCAGGTGTCAGAAGAGAGAATATTTCTTTGTCCTACACATGCTGTTTATTCTGTTTCTAGATGACGTTATATGAAATATATGCTCATCCATTTCTCTTGTATGAATGAGGATTTAGCTGTTCAGCATATTTAGCATCCTTAGAAGTGGACAATTTATCCTCAGAAATAAGTTGTTTTTGCAAATATTTCCTGAGGTAATTTTGGAAGCTCTCTATCTTCTCAGTTTTCAAAAGTTTTGGCCTTAAGGTGTCTCTCCCACGTTTTGTCCGTTAGTCTTTTGATCCATACAACAGTAGTAACACTATAGCTATTACAAAAAGGTATGTTTGGCACCCAGTACGGAAAAAAAAATAGTACTGTTGTTTATGGAAAAGTTGTTTCGTTCAGGAGAACTAACCATGTGTCTTTCTTTTTCAGAGTTTATTAAAGGATTTTGTCTATTTCGACTACCATCTGACCTTTGTCATTCGACTTGTATGGTATAGTAGTGCAGTATTCAAAATTACTTCATAGTGTCCTGTGAATTACGTGGGAGAGAAGTGTTTGCTTGAAACCACTGCTGCAATAGTATGTCTGAGGAAATCTATGATAGTCTTTGTGGTATTGTGTCATATTTTATTTCCTTTATGGTAGCCTAAGTAATATGTGTCTGCTTTAGTAGCTCATAGCAGAAAGGTCCATCTGTCCACAGGCCTCTGGAGAAAAATCTTTATTTTCTTTCTCTCACTTTGTCACTTGGCCTGCATTTTCCAAGTTCCACTATAACCATTTCCTAGCTTGCAAACAGCCTCGACTACAATGTTGTGTAAGATGTGTGTACTTTCTACAAGTCCAAAAATCGCTCAATATAATCTTGGCAGAACTCCCTGTTTACAAAAAGGCTTTATTCTGGTTGACCACTCTTATGTATTAAACCTGTTGGGTGCTTACTTCTTTCTAGCTTGCTGGGAAACAGCTGGGTGTTTTTCATTTGGAAATGGTCTTTCTGGCTGTACAAACAATACAAAGGCCACAAGGAACCCTCGCTGGTTTTTGTCCTTTCTCTTTCTCTCTTGGAGTCTTTCTATCCCTCTCTACAAACCAGCAAGTAATGAGCTTAGTTTAAGATTTCTTTGTGTTTCAGTTAGACATAATTCTTTATATACTTCTTCAGTTGCTGTACTTGAGTACTGCAAAATGACTTTGGAGAAGAAGCCAGCAGGTGGATACTAATCCTTTTTATATGTATTTAAAGAGATCACTTTCTACTCAGTTTCCTGTCCATAAACATGATCATCCTATTTTCTACATGGAATGACTGTGATAAGTTGTTCTTTTGCACTGTTTCACTGCCCAGAATGCCTCTGATGCACAAGAATTGGTTTGTGGATGAGTGTTAGGTGAAACAATTAATCATTGAGTGAATATGTCAAGTGTGCAACTTTTATGGAACGTCTGTCTAGGTTTATTTTTAGTTTCACGTATTTGCTTCTTACAGAAAAATTGTATTGCACCTTCTATCATCCCATGTCAAGGTTTGTACAGTGGACATTATCAAGGCTGACAAATGCTTTTGGGCCGCTAAATCTACCTGTTGGCATACAAAATTACTGCAGTAGCTGCCTGCTGTAGCAATCATTGCTGCCTTCCTTTGGTGTTTTAATTGCACTGCTTTTGCCTTAGTTACATCAGAAAATACTTTTTCTATTGCAGAAATTTGGCAGTGAGAATTTTCTGAACTGTTTAGGTTTATGCAAATAAGCTGTTTCAAAGGGCTATCAGGCAGCTTTTCCACATAATGGTGTCTCTAGCTTTTGCAATAATGTAAAGTTTGTCTTGGTTTTCTTCTCTCCAGTGTATACTACTGCTTTCTCTTTTTTTTTTTTTTTCAGTTATAACAGTTGAGTTATTTTGTACATCTCCAGGTGTCCTGCTTTGAAAGTCATCATGGTCTTAACAAAACATTTCAGTAGTCTTTTTCCTAGCTCTGCTTTGAAGACCCTACCAAGATTGCTCTGAACAAGTTTGCTTACTTTTGATTGTATGTTTGCTATATGAATCTTTCATTCAGATCGAGTGAGATGGGATCTCTTCCTACCATAGGTATAACTAGTATGAGCTCAAATCTAACTCTGTAGCTGTGTTTGGATCTTCGTTATTCTAACTGCTATTTATTTTGATCCTGTTCATGCTATGACCATACCATTACAAAACGACAATTTTGCTTTGCAATACTGCAGTCCCATTTCCCTCTCTTGCATATTCTGAAGAAGTCTTTAACCTTGTTTACGCTAGAGAGGTTCTCCTGTGCTGTCAGCAAACCCCCTTATTGTAGACATGGAGCATGCTGACACAAGCTCTTTGACTTGCTTAATAGCACCAGGCCCCTGAATAACAGCAAAAAGCATCTTCTGTTAGCATTGCTGCATCCACACCAAGGTTTGCTGCCACAGTGAAATCATCTGACGAGGGTGATTTTTCTCACACCTTGAACTGGCATGGGCAGGCCCAACTCCATCTTATAGACATGGCCTCCACTGTGGTCCAGTTGTCTCTCTGTGTTTTGCTTTATTGTGTTTGGATCTGGTGACGGATTGAATATTAGTTGCCCATTTTCCACTGCATCACTGCCATACACAGACTCAGCAATTTACTGATTTCTTCACTCCAAAAATTTTCAGAATGAGGAGAAATCTTTTTGAATGGAGTAATGTCTTAGGGTAATTCTATGACC
>VWPU01022615.1:0-13942 GCA_013398955.1 Callaeas wilsoni | reverse complement strand
AAACCTGGCCATGCCTGCCCAGTACAACACCCTTTCTAAAACTGAACTGCTGCAGTTCTGAGCAGCATCAACACAGCCATCAGCATGAGCTGTGGAGTGTGATCAGATTAATTGGGATACTGGAAAGTTTCAGCATATTTATCCTATAGTATGAATTCCAATACTGAAATGGAAAGACCATTCATTAAATCATAGGTTTATTAGTGTTTATACCTTTAACTCACCCATTCGACATCATGAAGGGAGATTACCCTTTCATTCAGTTAGCTCAACATCCTGACACAATGTTGCCATTTTAGACCATTTGTCAAATGAAATGATCAATTTTCAACCCAATACATCCATTAATAGTTTTTTACATTTTAAACCTGGTTTCAGAAATTTAGGGAAGCAAAAACTATAACCTTCAGATTAGCAGCTACCCAAGCTAAACCTGTAAGACAAACTAGCTGCCATCCAGATCCATCAGTTTACTGCAAACATGTTAAGAAAATTCCAGTCCTTGGGCAAGCTCAGCCCTGACACAAGAAATGGGAATTTCAGAACATTCGTTGCCTTATCCAAGGCTGCCAAGTCTATTAATTTATTTGTAACCAAATGTTATGGAAAACATCTGCTATTTGCCGCGAGTTAAAGGTTAACTGATCAAAGATGGCTATTGATTACTAGGAACACTGTGACTGGAAGAGGCGTCCTGTGAGCCAGCAGCTGCAGGAATTCTGCACTGCAGCCAGCAGCACAGAGCCCAGGACCCTGCTCGCTGTCCCACCACATCCCAGGGGCTCTGCAGGGACCCTGGGGCAGGAGGGGCTGCAGAGAATGGGGGCACACCTGGAACAAGCCGCTGGCACCTCAGCATCAGGCCCTGGTCTGGTGTCTCGGTTCACTCGTGGCCATGGGGACAGAAGAAGCCCCTTCAGAGCTCCCTGGGCACTCCTCACCCACCTTTTCATGCCAACACTGTGGATAATCTGGCTGGCTGGGAGGATGTGCCGACAGAACCACGCTTCCCCATCTACACTCAATGCTACTCAAAGAGCAGGAATCCACAGTCTGTAACTCTGGCAATTCTGTCTCAGAGCCCTTGTGCACAAATCTACTGCAGTCCAAACTGCTTTGATAAATGAAAGTTATTACCTCATTTCTTTGCCATTGCTGCACTGAACCATTAGAAGCAAAAGAAGGATTTATTGTGGATGCTAAACTTGCATTGGCCTCTCCAAGCAAGTGATTTGTTAGGAGCAGCTGTCAGTTTGTTAACTTGTTTTCTCCAAGAGAGCAGTCATTAACTCCAGGAATGAATGACCACAGAGATGATTAGCATATTAAAAAAGCATATGTAAAATTCCAAAAGTGTATTTTGGAAAATATATATGCAGCTGCAGTGTGAGCTTAGTGTGAGCTCATAACTGCCTAGGAAAAGCCCCGATTACAGGGCTGCTCAGGTCTGCTTTTCCACCAGTCACAGCCCAGACTGCACACTGCAAGCTTGTGAAGCCCTGACATAACAGCTACATCACTTTCCCCCCCGCCCCCGATTTCATTCCAAGGCTTGTAAATCGCCTATGAAGAATGTTCTGTTGCAGAGCAAGCGTGTCTCGTTTCTGACACTTCCCTTGACGTGACTTCAGATCAACTTCTGCCTTTATATGATTCCCTGCCCCTCGTGACACCTCGATTCTGAGCAGTCAGCTGTAGCCCAGCTCTTTAACACATCAGCTGCTATGATTCTACCCAGGTCATCAGCTCTCCCACACTTCTAGTGTCTCTACCCAGAAAAAGACCTTACAAGATGTTGCATATACTCAAAGTGGCCATGAAGGCTGGCTGAGCCAGGAGCACAGCGTCACAGCAGTCCTTGGCTGGGGTGGAGAGATGCTCACACCCCCTCAAGAGTGTTTAACCAAACGGGAGAGCAGAGACTGAACAAACACTCTGGACTGCAGCAAAAGAGCCCCAATAAAAATGGTACTAGAAAGAGAAGGAGCTCCCAGAGATTCCCTGCTGGACTCCAGCACATGGCCAGTGCTCCCCACACCTTTGACCAGTCCACCTCACTGAGCTTGACCACATCAGTGAGAACAACATCTCTGGACACGAGCCAGGCAAGCCTCCAGCACCGCAGGGCAACAGAGGCACGATGCTCTCTGGGTAACTCACACCAGCAAACACGGATATCAGCTCCAGCAGAAGATCACACAGGTATTTTCTGATGTGCTCAGTGACTTTGCTCCAGACTTGAGACCAAATGCAACGCATTATAATCAGCAAAGGTATCAGCAACAACCTAGAGAAGATATTGAAACTATACAGTTTTTCAGCCTGCTTTACTTGTTCCCTGTAGTAGCCTGTGCATTACAAAAAGTACAGTTTGGGACCTGTACATCAAATCCTGGAATGCTCTTTTGGCCATGCCAGTATGGGCTGCTACTTCATACAGACTTCACCAGGCAGACAGAATTAGGAAAAAGACTGATAAATGCCATGCATATCATGGCAGATATTTAACTGCCTTTTGGCCAAGCTTCGTCCTCAGACTCACGTGGAATTCAGCCTGTGCCTAATGCCATCCTCACGTAACCTGAAAGCAAAGGTTTAGCACAAATGCAAGAAAAGCGGTACCATGTGGCCTCTCAACTCCGGCAGGCAGCAGCTGTGTGAGCTGGGAGAATCCAGCTAGCACAGACAGAGCACCACAGCCCAGGGATGAGCTGCAGCTTTCCTGTCCTACGGCCACACCGTATCTCCAGGATAACTGCTACATGCTGCCTACAGCAGGAAACAACCAAGCCCTGTCATCAAGAGTTATGGTAAAGCTAAAATTAACAACTAACACATGGCACAGATGACTCCCTCCCTGCCTCTCCAGTTCTGGGAAAAGGGCTGGGCCACTGCAAAATCCCCTTTTCTTCTCTCAGACAGGAAAAGCCCATCTCTACACAAGGCCCAAACAAGACTCTCCACACCTGCGGCCTATCCATGGCACAGGGGCATGGAAATGGAAACCCACTGCCATGGAGCAGGGAGAACAAACGAGGAGGGAAGCCTCAGCTCCAAACAAGAAGCCAAACTGCAGCAAGAGCAGCAAGAGCTACAAGAGCAGAGAGCTGTGGAGGGGCTGTGTCAGATGCCTGCAGGTGCCCCTGGCCAGGGGAGGTGTTCCCACACTGCCTGCAGCCAGTGATCTTGCCCAGGGTGTTGCTCCTACCTGTAAACGTGTTCTGCTAAGAAGCCAGGTAAACAGTGGAGCCCCAGAGCTGCCCTGAGCCCGGGCACTTGTGCCACTGCTGCTGCAGTACCTGCTGAGCTCCCGGCAGCTCCTGTACACATCCTGGGCTGCAGCAGCTTGGAGCAAAGAGGTGACTTCAGGGGAGAAAAATGCTCCTTTCCTTCCAACAACCACAGGAGGAGGGATCTTCGACACACACGTCATCCCTCAGTCGGGCGCGGATAGAAGACACGAGGCACCTGCACGGGCCAGAGGCAGGCAGAGCGAGGCAGGCAGCCCAGGGAACCCTCCCAGCCCTCGCCACCACGGGTGGCTCTCATCGCAGGGCTTTCATCTGTTACCTGCCAGGTACATTGCAAATGTACCAAGGATTCAATATCTAACACAAAATCTGGTACATACAAGTTATAAATAAATACAACCTGGACACGCTCAGCAACAACATCCTGTGACAGAAATGATGGAGGGACAGCCTACCTAAGCTACCAGCACTGCCCCAAGAAAGATCAGGAGACACCACAACTCGAATTAAGGGTGAAAATGACAGGCTAAGAAAAGTGAGAAATGCTCAAGTAAATGTTTTAGGCTCCCCTGCCAAGCCCCAGCCCATCCACACCTGGCACCCCAACACCCAAGAGCCAGGAGAGAGCTGACCTCATCCAGCAACACAACCCCAACCCCAGCCTGGAAGTCTCCAGGTGCTCCCCGCAGCGACTGCACTGGAGTACACTGAACTGGAGGAACGTGGGCCACAGCACCTAACACACTTCACAGCTTAAGCAAAGCAAGGCAAGAAGCAAGCCTGTGGACAGGGATACTTGTTGTCACTGTCAAACCTTGTTGAGATTGCTCCCAACCTTGTTTTCCTCCTCAAGGAATAAGCAATAAACTATTTAGGCCCTTGAGATATGCATCTGCTGACCCAAAAAGATCTCCATCACTTCAGTGCCTGCCTGCTACAGGAGGCTTTACTCAATTAATACACAGGAGGGATGCGTGTGTAGAACTTTACTCAGAAAAATCAAAATTTGAGATAATTTATGTTTGGTTACAAATGCAGTAAAGTTCACATTCACTGGAAGTTCTGCAGAAGCAAAGCTCTAGGGTCTGGAAAAACTCTCATTACCTCCACTCTGCCTGTTGCTTAACGAGGCTTGCGTAGGACAAAGCTGCTGGGAGAGGTCATGGCCACAAAGGAAGGCTCTAGGAGCAGTTCCAGGAATGACAGTGCTGCCCGGAGCACAGGAGCCAAGCTCTACCTGCCTGAGGGATCGGCGCTGCCAGCAGGACTCAGCCTATTCCTGCCAGCTCTGAAAGCAGCCATGCATGCTCTCTGCTCAGCTTTGTCCTTAACCTTCCAGAGCTTCAAATGCAGGGTGAGGTGACGGGCAAGTGTTTGGGAACACAGAAGGCCACAGAAACAATTCACAAATACCACCCTCCCCAACTCCCTATTTTAGCAGCTCAGCCCAGGGCACGTCTGTGCTGGTGAACTAAACCAGCTCCAGGCCAGCACCGCAGAGTGGAGATGCCACAGGAGCCAGTACCAGCTCTGATTAGCAGCTGCTGCAAACTGGAAGGCTTTTGTTACTGCTGAAGTAGATCCACCCCGTGGCACGGCGAAAGCCCGAAGTCAGCACAGCAAATGCTTATTGCTTCATACAGTACGTGAAATTACTGCTGTGAAGCATGAAATTACTGACACTATCTGCAGGGTTCATCCCGCCTCGGCTGAGCTGGGTGTCTCTGCAGAGCTCCCCTTTGTGTGGGGCTGCGGCTCCGCCACGGAGCCTCCAATGGCACAAGGCCGAGTGCGGCCCCATTGTCCCCCGCACTCTCTTAGCTACGCTGACGCTTGCTTCACAAATATTCATTCATTTCTCTGTGTCTTGATTTAGTGCATGGCAGTTCCAGGGTGATTTATACTTCTTGTTTGGCATTTATAAAAAAATCTTTTGCCACTGAGGCACTGAAGCGGAAGACGGAGGAGTTCTGGTGGCTGCTCCATGGGCTGTGCCACTTTGGGTTGCTTTGTCTGGGATTCAATGCTCAGCTGATTGCTCAAGGCTCATGCTCACGTTGACAACCGCAGCACAAGGGGACTTTTCAAATAACTTCAGCAACCAAAGTACTAAACAAAAATAAAAACAGAGAAAAAAATCCTGTTTCTAAAAGTACCTTGTGATGGCTGAGATTATCAAAGCAAGGAGACACAAACAGCTGAGGTGTTAAAAGAGAGCACCACTGGGAAGGAATAACTTGGAGGGAGAAGTCTGTAAATCACATCCCCTGTCCTACTGCCCTTCCACTGCTGAAGACCTGAGTGTCTTGCTGTGGACATGAGCTCTCTTCCAGCCCAAAGGGTCAACAAGGCCCTTCAGCTCAAACCACGCTTCTTTTGCCTGGAGCACAGTGTGTGTAATCACATTTATAATTCAGCCAACTGCGAGTTTTGAATTTCCAGCAGCGCAGCAGCAATCAGAGGAGGATAGGCTATGGCCAAAAACTGGAGCTTGTACAACTGCTGGCAGGGGAGGACCCAGCACCAGAGCCAGAGCCTCGGGTGAGCCCAGCACACACACACAGGTAGGGCCCAGAGCCAGCAGAAGCGAGCGATGCTCCTGCAGCTCCGGCTGTAGTCCAGACTGAGCAAATACCAACATCCACAGCTCTACAGTGCTCCTGGGCAAAGTCCCTGGTGGGAAGCTGCTGTGAAGCACTAGGGGCATTCAGCCCAGCCCCACACTCAAACTGACTGAGGAAGAGGGCAGACCTTCACACCGCACATCCCACTTTAATGGGCAACAGAGAAGTGGCATATCACAGAAGGTGAAAGAGGAGATTTTCCCAAAAAATTTACTTGGTTTTTAATTATCATGGATACTGCAATTTTTACCAGTTGCTGCTTATACCAGCTGGAGATCACCTGAGCTCTGAGGTGAGATGCTGGCCCATGTCCTTACTTCAGACTCTGGCACAGTGCAGATCAGACTGTAGACCTTTTATGTTATATTTAAGCTTTTATTAAGTTTTATTTTCCAGTGACAGACATAGAGACGGTTTTATTACAGCAAATAAACAATAAACTAAATATGTAAAGCTCATATTGCCATCATCTTTCCTTTCTGCCCATGCTGCACATTAATAATAGTATATTTATCTACACATCACAGATTTTTTTCTATACAAGTGACAGTGTTCACAGTACAGAACCAGACAGAAAACCTACTGTACCAGCCTCCCTTCTCAGTTCTTAGCTACCACCTTTAGTTTCTGTCTTGGCTCTTTTCTATATTAAATGTGAGTCACTGACACCCCTGTGGTCTTCAGAGAAAAAGCTTTCTGAGATGACATGGAAAAGATAGAACCAATTTAAATACCTCAGCTTACAAAAAATCTGTGCAACCAGGTAACAGCAGTGATGCTGAAAGCACCAACGATGCTGCCCAAATGCCCTGAACTCCACAGCACGTCAGAGCTGCAAACATCAGCTGCACAGACGTCAAGTTGGAGAGACTTTTCATTACATTCTCCCGACATTGCACGTATGAGTCATCACTCTAATATACGGCAGAAAAAGGTCATATATTACAGCTGCCTTCCTTGACATATTTAAAATGGGTTCATGATTACACAAGGAGACTAGTCTAAAAGTTTCCAGGTGCACTTTCCTATTTTCTTAGATAACGGTCTATTTCCAGCACGAGCATGACACTCTGGAAAAGGCATGGAATTACGTAACCACATTTGGTTACAAGCTCAGCAGCTCCTTCCACAAGGAGCTCCCAGCCCTACACGGACACCACAGCCCCAGCACCCACCCAGCCAAGGTGCTGACACCTCTCCACAGTTCTGACCCGCCCCAGGGAGGTTCTTCAGTATTCCCAGAAGCATAAATAGGTTTGCCCAAACACAAACATGCATGTAGGTAGGTATTACACCAAGCTAATATTTAGAAAGACTGAACTATTCACTTAAGAAAAGCTAGAAGTGACTTAAAAACCTCTGTCACCTCAACCCTCTGAACCAGTTTTTTTCCAGTCACTTTAAGTCCAGTGACTCAAGGATGCTTTGAGAACATCAGGAGGAGGAATGTACCTTCCTGTAAGGTACAGGAACAACCATTTCAGAAAGCGATTTGCCACAGGTTTCTCCCACCCTTAGTCATGAAGAACTTTAGTTCTGAAGTACCTGGCAAGCCTCAGCTTCCCCACCTCGGTGACAGTGAGAAGCTGTCTCCTCTGCAGCTGTAAGGCTCGGCCCAGGGAGGTGCTCAGTGCACACAGGCACACTCCTCCACTCAGACAGGAAGATGCTCAGACTGTAAGAAAAGCCTGTCCTGACCTAGCAAGTTGAAAACCCTTGGGACAGCTGGTCAAATACAGCTCCAACGACATATAAACAGGATATTCTAATTTTGCCTCCTCTACCTTCAGGAAACAGCAACACTAAATGCTGTAGATGTGGGCTCATTTCCTGCCTGTGAATTCAACTGAGGGGAAAAAGTAAAAGTTAGAAAATCAACACACTGCCCACGTGTTCAGCTGCTCTCCATGCAGACCTAAGGTGGGCAAGAGGTTGTTCCAGGCTTTTGTCAGACTCCCATCTGCAGTGATTCCTGCAAGAGGGCAACTCTGAGCTTCCCATAACCATGAGAGGACCTGAGCTCCATTCTCACCTTCAGGGACTTGCTCCCCCAGCACCACCCAGACCTGCAGGAGTGGACAGGTCTCCCTCTGACTGAGGCCGAACCTTCCAGTGCCGTGGGCAGCAGCACAGGAGACCATGTTCCAACATCTGAATAAATCCAGCTTTACAACTCTTAGTACCATACAAAAAGATGCAACACAGTGTAAAGTACTGATAGTTAACTTCATCTTGGCTGGATTTCTGCTAGCTCAGGTATCTTCTGTCTGGACTGCTTTGACTTTTTGTTGGATCAGGTACTGTCAGTCCTGGATCAGGTAACAGTCTGCTCTCCAGCAGCTGGGATGAACTCCAGGGTATGTGGTCTCTCTGGCTAATTCGACACAAATGTGAACACACACTTGATCCACATCCAGACAGTATCCATGAATGATTCAGAAATCCACAAACATTACACTCAGGACCACCCCTCTCCCCTACTTTGACCTAGACTGTCATCTTGATCTAACGGGAGCAAAGTGGGTATAAAAGGGCAGAAATTGGGGAGGGGGGAAAAACCAGAAAACAAACCAACCTGTAGTGCTAGTTTTCTCTGATGAAAAAGGTGTGAAATGGGCACGGTCACAGCATGCCCTCAGTTATGAGCTCTCTCCCAGACAGTGACAGTCCCAGAGCTGGCAGGCTGTGTCTAAAAGTGCACTTTTTCTTTGCCACCCACCTTTTGTGTTCTCGCAGACAGACCAGTGACACAAGTGCCTGGCTGCTCTGCAACACCTGGGCACCGAGGGAAAAACGTCCAAGACGCTGACTTAGCTCGGAAAGGACCGGGCACAGAAGGCAACCCCCACCTGTAACAGGGTTTTGGCATCATCTGCTCTTTTCACAACCTGCCCGCTGCACCTGCAGCCAAAGCTTTGGCCCACAACCCCTACAGAGAATCCTGCAGCCACTCAGCTGAAGTGCTAAGCTGCTGCTAGCAAAGAACACGTGTGCTGCAAGAGCACTTGGCACTGAGATGCAAACAGGGAAACACCCCTGGCCTCAATGGCTCCTGTCAAAGAGCAATTTGCTTGAGGGGGAAAGGATTTATCGTTGCTAGTGATCCCTGTGCACAGCCTGGCACTGGTGCCCAGTGAGTCTTGTCTTCACAAGTCAGCTGCCACCCAGCACTGCAGGACCCAGCCCCACATCACAAGAGGCCTGTCCCCAGAACTGCACTGGGTCCCTCCTCCACGCTCACCCTACTCTCCATCTCCGTGCCAAGACAGCCAGGCATCCTCTTTTTAGGATGGTTTTTGGAAGATGGACTGTGTTTCTTATACGCTGGATGCCAGACTCAAGTCAAAGTGAGAAACAAGACACGAGATGCTCGTCTCTCCCACTCCTGACACCTCACCACCCAAACATCTCTTACTCAGTGAGTAACTCAGCTCCACCACCCACAGTCATAAGACACCAAAGAGTTCTGGCTAAATTTCTAGCAACTCTTACAAAAATACAACTAAAGCACAGTTGAAGAGCAAACTCCCCTAGTATCATTATTCTTTAAAAATCTTTCTAGAAACAGCAAAAAAACACTTCAAGAACTGCATAACCAGGGAAAGAATGAGCAGATAGAAAAGGGTTAGGAAGGTAATTTTTCACTTTGTTAGTTACAGTAAACATCTCCAAAGAAATGTGATCTTACGAATATCATCAGCCAAACCTCCCTTCTCCATTTTGAAAGGTTACATGAAGTGATGAAATGTTAGTTAATTTATGTGTTAGAGGACTGGCTAAAAAATAACAGAAACCTGTAATCTTTTTATAATTATAAGTCAACACTTAGATGATATGAGAAGCCTCTATTCATAGCCACTAAAAGGAGCATTCATTCCTCTTTACATCATCCCTTTACCGTTATGTCTTGATGCAATTTTCAACAGCAGGTGAAACCACTAAAAATTTGAAATAGTGTGAGAAATTTTCCTCTATCTGGTTTTAATTAAACCACCCAGTGAAACAGAGAAGTGATAAAGAGAGGCAACCCCTTCCACCTCAGCTGCTGCCTGTGCACCCATCCTTGGAGAGCCCAGCAGAAACCTCATGTGCAATGTCAGTGGTATTTCCCCTACTGCTAAAGCAGTGGTTCAGATTAGGATCATGACAAAAGCAATAAAAAATAATTCACATCTGATTATGAACTGCTGTTTGGCGCCCTTTTAGGTTTCAGGGGATCCACCTGAGAAGTGGGCACCGGGGCTGCCTTTGGGAAGCCTGGATGAGAGCAGAGCTCCCCACAGGCTCCCATCACACACAGGGACCTTCCATCCGGGCACTGGAGTGTCTCTCACCCAGGAGACCCACACCAGAGGCTGACACACCCCATTCCCAGCCCCTTCAGACACAGCTTTTGTGGGCAAGCTGCCCAGACACTGAGGCTGGACCAAGCAGGTGGGCACGCAGCGCCCAGGTGGGCACCCGGGACACGCGTGCAGCTGCAGCATCCCCACGACCCAGGACGGTCAGCCCGAACTCCAGCTCCAGTTGCTGTTGGTTTCCTTTGCCAAACACACACCTGGACCCCAAAGGGCCTTTCTGCAGAGCTGCTTCCAGCCAGTGGGCTCCTGGCTCCCAGCACTGGATGAGGCTGTGGCTCCCCAGGTGCAGGACTCGGCTTTTCGCTCTGTTGAACTTCATGAGGTTCCCATTCCCACATTTCTGCAGCCTGTCAGGGTCCTGCTGAGCACCACCACATCCATCCAGTCCATCTAGCAGTCCTCCCATGGTGGTACAGCCCACAGGCTGGCTAGAGGGGGACTCTGTCCCGTCACCCCAGTCATTAATGAAGATGTCAAACAGTACTGACTCCAGAACCCGCTCCAGCACGGATTTCTGAGATGCACCACTAGTGACTGGCTCCAGCTCAACCTCATCCTGCTGGTCACACCTGAGCTCAGCCAGTTTTCAGTTCACCTCAGAGTCTGTACTTCACTAGTTTGTCCAGAGGGATGTTATGGGTGACAACACCAAAAGCTTTACTAAAGCTGAGATCAAGCACCACTGCTCCTCCCTAATTCCCCGGGCTTTTCATCAGAGAAGGCCAACCCAGCAGCCCTGCTCCATGTTTTCCCTGGTCTTCCTTTTACTCATGTATCTGCAGAAGCACTTCTTGACTTCCCTGTCTTTCACCAGAGCCAGCTCCAGACGAGCCTTGTGTCTCCTGAGCCCAACCAAGCGGACTCTGGCAGTGTTTCTATATTCCCCGGTCACCTGTCCCTGCTTCCACCCCCTATGGATCACATGTATCCTTTCCATTTCTTTCTTCAGAACCCTTGCTCATCCATGCAGGCCTCTTGCCACTTCCTGCATGTCAGGATGGACCATTCCTGAACCTGGAGACTGCAACCCTTGAAAAATCACCCAGTTTTCCTGACCCATTTTCACTTCTCCCTACCTACTCCTGTAAGTCAGTAAAGCGCAGAATTCACGTATGAAATATTCAAAGTCAGTTCAGTCTACAGAAGTGCTCTCCCCTATTGCAGGTACCAGCAGAGTCTGGACTTCAGCTTCCAAGTAAATCTCACCCTGTCTAAATTCACAGCAAAATTACATGGCTAAGTAAAGAGCTACCTGTGAATATCTACACATTAAATGCCTACTTAGAGATTTAACTCCCCATTGGATTCTCTCTGGACTTAAAAATAAGCATAAATGCATTTCTGAGTCTGACCTTTGATCAAAACATTCGAGATCAGTGTGTAAATCACTCAGTTGGGATTTTTCCTTCTAATGTGTTAAATCACTGCAGCACGACCTAATGCAAACATTCCCTTAATTGCACAAAAGCCCTTTTGGAATCTCTCCTTTCACTGTATTCACCAAGAAATAGGTTCCTCAATGCTCCCTTGGAAAAAACCAACAAAGCAACTAACACAACCCACAAAACTTATCTTTTGAAAACTAGCTAAGAGAATTAGTTTAGTTGTTGGGGGTTTTAAATTTATTTCTGCTTTAAAAAAAAAATACTAGAGCCTTTGTTTGCAGATGAATGTAACCTCTTCTGTAATTATATCCATGAAAATAAGGGTAGCTTTTACAAAATCAGTGATGAAACTCTCTACTGTGCTTTCTCTGTAAGGTTAAGAGTGAAGTACAGAGCTGGTACTGAGCTGGTGCCTGCACATCTCTTGCTTCTCCCACTGGTGCCTTGACAGATGAAGGATTTTATCATTGCTCCAGAGGAGCTAATTGTCCGTTTTAGAGAAGGAGTCATTGTTGATCCTCAATTAAAGCAGACTGTGCTTCACTCTAGTACCAGTCACAAAACGACTTCTCTGCTTGTCTTCCACCACAGAGAGAGAGATGTTTCTTCAAGCAAAGGAAAAAAAAACCAAAACCCCTAAGAGATCACTAAAAATGGTTGTTCCCCATTGGTTTTCAGCTGGTGGAACCACAGCTTTTATCCTGCAGTGGAGTCAATGACTCAGGCTGGCAGGAACGGCTGTGCAAGGAGGAACATGCATCCCTTTCCCTGTCCTTCCCTGAACCAGCAGCCACAGCACAAAGGCGTGTGCTAAGGAGGCAGCCGAGCACCCTGTCCTGGCACAGCCCTGTCCTCTGCAGGGCCGGGCTGAAATCCCAGCCAGCACCTCACTCCCCTACCTGCAGGAGAAGGCAATAGCTCAGCATCTGCTGACAGCAGAAGGGCCTTCAGCTCTGACCTGAAATACTGGCTGTCCCCAGGCTCCAAACTCTTCTTCCCCTGCATGACACTAGCCACTGTTTCTTCATGACCTGATCATGGAGCTCTTTGAGAGAAGAAAATCTGAACTATTGTATTCCTATTTAGGACTAAACGCATGGACTGTCACCTGTTCTGATCTCTACACTCCAGCCTGCACAGAACATCCTTATCTCACTTCTTCCCTCCCCCTTGTGCTTCCAAGCCTGTGCCTTGCCCTGGGCTGCAGGATGAGCACAAACATGCAACTGTTTGTTCCCCAATGGTCACACCTGACCTTGAGTCAGTCTCACTGTAATTTAGACCCCAAGAAAACACTTGGTCTGTTGTCCTAAGGCAACTGCTTGGTGAGAAACTGCAAGCTGCATGGTCCAAAAAATTCAAACAATTTATTTGCAGGCTTATTGGACACTTTTTCTGGCTGGCAGCTTTTTTTTTTGGGAACAGTAGTGTTCCAGCAGGAAACGATGCATGCAGAACTGAGCCTGCACCAGCTGCACACCCAGCTCCCAGATCTTCCTTCAAAACAGGAATTAATGTCCACTCTTTAGGGAGATTTTTTACCCATCGTTGTCACCTGGGTGTGCAGCTCTTGTCCCTTGAGAAGGGCACACTCTCATTCATCTCACTGCATTTTCGTGGCACTCCCAATCAAATTTACAACATGTACAAGCAAAACTGAAGTAATGACCTAACATTGCCTCACAGTGCCCCTGTAATTTGTTCCCTGGTCAAAATGAAAATGGCTCAAATTAAAAACAAAGTGAGTTTATACCACTTTCAGCTCAGCCCTGGTGCTGGCAGTTCTGGAACAGCAAACATTGCCTTGAAATGGCAAAAGCCCAGAAAACACTTAGCGGGATGCAAATACACAGGCATAAGCTTCATAATAAAGGTGAAATAATGTATTTCTCAGAAACTTAAGCAAATATTACCAGGTATCTGCCAGAACTCTCAGCAGTATCCCTCTTTTTTTTTTTTTTTTTTTTAATCAAAGTTCTCTCTTCTCTTTTCTACATTGTATGGAACATTAAGTTAGAAGCTCCCCAAATGCACGCACTGGTGAGCCCCCCGTCACAATGGGCACTCTCAGAGTGAGTGGCCCTCTGAAGAGATGTTCCCACACACACACACAGAGCATCTCTCTTCCTCTCTGCTTTTAAATATCACAGCAAAATTCACAGCAACCTTGAGGACCAGAGCAGCTGAGTCCCTGCAGAAGCCCTGGTCTCTGAACAAGCCCACACCAACCTTGCACTTGGATGTTGAGAGGGAACAGGAGTCAAAGCAAGGACCACTCAAAAGAGCAGAAGAGAGGAACTCTGACCATTGGGATGAGCCAG
>VWPU01022611.1:0-23553 GCA_013398955.1 Callaeas wilsoni | reverse complement strand
CTTGCTGGTGAGAGAGTAGCCGAGTGGCTGCATGGGACTTAGTTGCTGGCTGGGGTGTAATCACAACATTCGTGTTCTAAAGAGATTCAGCTTGTAAAACAGACACAATAATTGATCTTGAGAACAAAAAACGAGCGGAGTTCACAGAAAATTCTTATTCATGAGAATGATTTGATTTCTAAATACTATGTTATAAAAACTTGTAATAAAAATACTTTTTAACAAAACAAAACTATATTAATCATGAACAAAACATAATAATGATAGCAGAGGTCTTGTTCTACTGTTTATTACAATTGGAACATTGAAATTTTCTTTTTAGAAGAGGATGCTTAAAAAAGAAAACATAGCTTCTGTAAATTGTTTTCCTCAATCCTAACTATTTTTCTTCTCAAATATGTTTGCTTGGTAAAACACTCAGATTTTAGTTTGGCAGAATTTAATCAAGATATTTTGGGTCAGTGCATCTAGTTGATCTGAAATTTAAATTATGGGACAGCCAAAACCTTCTTTGTGCCAATGAATGAGATAATGACTTATAAGTATACACTGATTGAGATGAAAGACTGCAGAAGAGTAGAAATGGTAGCAATCCAGTCAGCAACTTCCTTTCTGCACAGTATAAACCATGAAGATGCCACTCTCAGAAGAGTCTGAAAGTAAAAATTAATTTTACTTTAATGCTGAGCTGTTTCCAAGTAAAGTATTTGCACAAATCTGAATCAATAATTCAGAGTTTTTCTTTCAGATCAGGAAGTAGGAAAAAGGTGGTTAGAAGGGAGTAAGAAATTTAAAGGCTAAGGAACTTCACACATTATTATTTTGATGTTTTATGAGCTTCATATTATTTCAGGGCTAAAATCAGAATCACTTAGAAACTGAAACACAAATCTCTGTTTTTTTCAAATTTCTTGGAGACAGTATCTGAGTAAGTCAGCTTTTATCCTACTGCTTTGTAAATTTTGAGTTTCTGCATTTGACTTGTTTGTTGTTTTGGCTTCTCAATACTCTTCCAGTTGTTCCAGTGACTTTAATATCATGACTTTATCATATCAAGTCAGTTCTGTATTCATACTGGGAATAATGATCCCAGTAAAGCTGCATATGAACTGAAGTAAATTGAGACAACAGCCATGCTGAATTCCTAGCATTATTATGCAGAACATTCCTGTTTCTACTGCGTAGATAATTAATTTCCATATTTCCTTAGTTCTGTGTAGTTTCTTGTATTAAAAAACAACAGATCTACATAATTTTTATTAAAATACATTATAAAATTATTTTATTTCTTCTGTCCAGATTCTCAGTTTTTCTGTTTCTTCGTTTTGTAACTAATTGCATTTTAATAAAAAATTAAATAAGAAAAGAAAAGAAAAGAAAAGATAGATTAGAAGAACTTAATGCCAATGTCCATATAGTTAAATTCTCTGAATTCAATATATTTTACTGTAATATAGTATACCAGATGTGCTGGAAAATAGTGATATTTCATCAAGATTAATTTCTTTTTCGTTCATTATAGTTTATTTAGGCCAACTTTTCTCACAGTTTCTGAGATGTTAAATTTTGACCTTCTCTTTCATTCTTAAGTGAAAGATCCTAAATCATATTTCCAGCAGGTATAAATATTTATTACATTCAGCTCTTCAAAAGACCATATGCTTTTGAAGATAAATCAATGGAATTAATTTAAATGGCTGCAACCTTTTCTGTATAGAAAATGAAAGACTGATTCTGCACAACAGGCCATACCTGATACAAGGCATATTTTAAAATTACAGTGAAAACTTACACAGGTATGTCTGTGTTTATATGCATGTATGTGTATAAATATGCACACATACACACACATATGTGTGGATGTATACATGACTGCCCACACAGCACTTGACAAAACCACAAAATCACTCACTACATTTGTTCATCAAGGTGATACAGATTAGTGAAGTTCCTGTATTAGATGGCGAATTTAGCCACTGTTGAAGCTTTGGGATTTCAGGGTATATTTGTGAGTTCTCATCTCTTTATCTGGGATCAGTTTTGTGCTGCAGATGCCTTAGTAGCTGGTGAGAGTGCCATCCTTCCTAAAATTCCAGGTGCATTCACTTAAACCCTTTCAGAGTTACACATATTGGAAGATTGCTTACCTCTGACCAACTCAACCCTTTCAGGAATAAATCATCAGGAAAGAAAACAACAGAGGTTTAGTATATGATATAGGAATATATTAACCGCAATGAGCTTAAGAATAAACCTAAGCAGTTTTTTTGGAAAACTGATATATTTTATAAGGGAAATTTATCTACTGAAAGGTGTTTCCTCCATCCCTAAACATCTTCCCTTGTTTATATTTCCAGACCATGGGAAATACAACAACACTAGCAAGACAGAGAGGAATCCTTCACTGCGTGGAAGTTGTGTGAAAATCAGTTTAGAATAAAGTTTAGAAACATCCCAAGTCCTAACTTGTACCTGTTATCTTACTTCCAGCTTCTTCAAGTAAAGCAAATAGAGGTAATTTAGAGTGACAGTTACACACAACAGTCTTTAGACCAGGAGATGGTTTTTGAATCCCTTTTCCACTCAGCACGCTGTTAAAAGCACTTACTCTCATGTGGAAAGTGTTGTCAAATACACCTGTCAAAACCTCTTCCATTGTCCCTCCCACTGCTGCACAGTTAAGACATGTTTTTCTCTACTTCTGTATTATTCCAAGAAGTATGTCAGATCTGCTGCTTTTATCCAATTTATTGTCAATATTTTTCACTTCTCATTGTGTGAAAAGCTGCTGAAAGCTTTTCACCTGCAGTTTTCATTGTCCATATTTTGATACTGATGGTCTTTTTTATGTAATGAAGGTAATGAGAAAAAAATAAATGAGTTAAGACTATAATTCAGAATATGCTTATATGTGTCCTGAAATTTTTACTATTAGAGTAACTTTACTAGGAGTTACTTTGGGGATCTGCCAAGGAAAGTGTACCTGTTCTCAATGAGTGTAAATTTTACATGAAAAAATCACTAAGCAACAAAATGGAAAAAATTTGGAAAAATTTGCAGCTAGCAAGTATTCTTTTTATAGAATGGGAAACAATACATTAAAGTATTTATATTTATATATTCTGTTAAGCTGATATTATGATAATAATCCTAGATGAGACAATATGTTCAAATATAGCTGGAGCTTTTCATGCTATCCAAGCAATATCTCTACACAATTTGTTTTGGCAGTTCAGAGTTACAGATTTTGTTGAAATGAGTACATTTTTGCTTTTGAGATCAAGACTGACAAAGCATGTTTTTAAGGTGTTACTTTTAATGCATTTTTGTCCACGTCTAGAACATTCCAGTAACCTTGAATTATTAGATATATACTCTTTGGATCAAATCTGGCTGGTTCTCATGGATTTCAGGCCACCTTTCTAAGCAAGTTTGTATTACCAGTGTTATGTATGATAGACTGTTTTACATAGATCAATTGGCTAGATTTACCTTAAAAAAAAAAAAAAGAAAAAAGCATGATAAGCATTTTGTTTTCTGATGTCTCTGAAATCTTTATATTGTCTAATTTTTTTTAATGTTTGAATAACAAACTCTGACACACTGAAATGTCAAGGGTTAATGATTGAAAAAATCGGCAATTTGCAAAAGCAACATGTGCTTTGCTGAGGCCAATTTTGCACCCCTGAATCAAAGTGGAGGTTTTGAGACAGATAAGGGAGAAGGACAATAAGAAACAGATCCTGTGGAGGAGGGATAATGCTTTTTATTATGTCAATTTCCTCACTTATACAAGTGGCTCCCCCTCTGGGGGAAGTATCAGGACATTCACATGTAGGCCTGAAGGTATTCGTCCCTTCTGATGGGTCATAACTGGAACAACTATGCTGAAGTGAGACACAGCTGTCATGTCTTAGAAGGTGTCATAAACCATCAAAGTCCCCTGAAGCACCCTTTGACTAATTTCTGGGACCTTCTACCAAAGAATTGCACATGATCCACAGTGTTGCAATAGATACTTTAACACTCCCTTCCTCCCCAGGGCAGTTATCTGGCCATTCCCACATGAACTTGTAAGTATATTAGCCCATTGAACTTTGTGCTTCATGGGCTTCCCCCACCCCTGATGGATCAAGCTGGCAACCATGTCTACCAGCTGACATTAAAATTGCAACAATCAAGTCTTCTCACTGGATCCAAACGTGGTAATAATTTTCATCACCACTATCTTCCTTCCTCCCTCCCGCCCTCCCTCCCTTCCTCCGTCCCTTTCCTTCCTTTCCTTCCTTCCTCTTTATATAACAGAAAAACAGACTAATGTGGATAAGTCCTCTGAGCCATGGATTATGCCATCATTTTGAAACGACCATGAGAGGTTTATCTAGCTACAGCTCTTGGCAGCTGGTTTTGAAAGTGATCTCCAATGTGTTTTAGCTGCCTTCCATTATGGTTTCCACAGAGGTTAAAAATCTCGTTTTACAACAAAAGGTAGATGACACTGCAACAGACCTCTGATTTTTCAATTTCCTTTTCAAAATAGTAACAACAATATTTAAACAATTATTTCACCAAGTCAGGGCAATATTCCTGCTAAAAACACACAGGCAGTTACAGGGCTATATTATAATATGAAAATAATAAGATTAAATTATGACCAATCATGGAAAATTAATCCCAGTGTTTTGTGGTTTATTTCTAAAATTTAACTACTTTCATTTTGATTGTGGTTTTAAAGTTGATAAACATGGTCAATAAATGTGGTTTATATAGACAAATGGAGAAAGAAAGAGAAGAAAACAGAAAGAGGGAGCAACAATGCTACTATTTTTGTTTGTCTGGCAAATGATTGGGTGAAAATACCACAATCTTATATAACCTTTGCAGCAGCTTAAAAGTAACAAGGTGTTTTCTATTATTTGTGCAATTCATACTTTCGAAAAAAATATATGCTACAGCCTAGGCAAATCAGACATGCTATAATCTAGGTTGCTGCTAGTGGCACAATGAGCCCTCAAAACTTACAGCTTTGCCACCTGATATGAAATATCTAAATAAATAAAATCCATTCCCAGTTTTACTCTCAGCTCACAAACATATTTTCTTTCCTCATAAGCCTGCCAATATAAGTTATTTGGTGGAACAATTTGTCTGAACAGAAAACAGTCTTACCTGCCAGTTGAAAACAACATTAATTTCCCAATCTATTTATCCAAATTAAACTCAGAATCTGTGACTGTCATGGTAAGTTGATAACTATACACTGATGTATATTATGCAGTTTTAAATGATTGTATCTTTGTTTGTTATCTGCTTCTGGGAGTATTATAGCACTTCTGTTTACATTTTAGCTGACTAATTTTCCAGAATCTTTCCATTCTTAGTCATGGCTATACTTTCCTAGCCAGGTGCTTTCAACAATATAGTTGAATGTCTCAATTATATTTATTTCCATCTGTCCCTTATATGGTTGTATCCAGACACATTCCTGTATCTTGCTTTGCAAATACAGACAGTAACAGAAGGCCTAAGATGAACAAGGGTCAGAAATAGATTTTTTCATTGATGATGTTTTACTGGACTGCATGATTGTATGTTAAAGAGTATAAAGATCATTTCCCTAACACATTTTTAGAGTTTGTTTCCCCCAATGGACCCTTATCTACTTTGTTAGTAAGTGATGTTCTCCACTGGAGGACTAAGAATGCACCTTACATGTAACTGATATTAAAATAATAATGCATTTGTTTCTGTTTTCTTTTGTGAGCATGAATTTTTAGGTATCATGACTTAAAAATTCTCTGTAACAAGAAAGTACCTTTATAGAGATGTGTGGAGACAATCATATACCCACAACAATTATTAGGTTATACATAAAAGATGATTGAGTCAAGAATTTCAGGAAATATTTCCTGTTAAGAGCCCAATCTTTCTTTGTTCTAAAGAGAAGTAGAGCTCTCATATCCCTAGATTAAGGGAAAAGTAAAGAATATCTCATTTATTCAGACATACAGAAGTCCAGGTCCTGCACTAGTATATGACATTGATGAATTAAAAATCTCTTTGAGATACATTGATGAATATTTACTTCAAATTGATTCTTTCTCATGTGCTAGGACTAAAAAAGAGCTAAACTAACGCAACCAACTTCTTTAGAACATCCTTTTTGGTAAATATTGTTTTAAACATTTTTTAGGACTTAATATTTTCACTTCTAATAGCATGGAGTACTCAGTTTGTTTCTTTCTCATTTTTCTGAGACTGAATGTTTGAGAGATCTACTGAGGAAAAGAAATGGCAATGATTATAGTCAAGAAGTACATCATCTGAAGAATTAGGAAAATCCCAAATTATTAGTCTTTTTCATCCAGAAGGCCATTACTAGTGACTTTTTACATATAATTTTTTTTTTTTTTTGTATACAAAAGAGAACTGAAAATGATGACTGGATTGATTTTTTTTTTTCATAGTAAAAAACCCCCATATATTAGTAAATTAATTATACAGTTATAGCTGGCAACAGTGAAAGCACAGCTATAGTGTATCATCTGTATCAAGTACCTGATAGCACTTGACAGGCGTATACTGCTAGCATATATTGCCTAAATTCAAAGGTTTGAAAAAAGTCTCTAGCCTCACACAACAGTTTGTGAATGAGTACCCTTGCTGTGTATCCCTCTTTGCAGCAGTCGCCTGTCAAACAAGTAGCTAGCTCTATGTGAAGAGAAGCAAAACATGAGCAGCAACCCCAGCAACAAGAGCTTCTAGTTAACCTTCAAAGAGAAAGATCACAGTTTAGAAGTTTGGGGAAAACTGTTGTTTTAAAATCCTGAAGGTGATCTTTTATATAGAAGAAACTATTAATAACATCTGACACTATAAACTGACCTCATTACATCTGTATTTTCTATCCTAAGGTACCATTTGCCCCTTACCTGACTAGTCTTTGATTGTGGAAAAGCAACTTAGCGGACAGAACTCTTGCAGCCCTCTACAGAATTGTTTCATGCATACTCTGAAAGTACTTTGGACAATTTCAGGGACTATCAGATAAATGTGCTGAGAAAATGACCTTGGTGATATTTTTGAAGTATGCATCACTTGATGTAAAACTGTAGCATAAGAATGTCTTGATTCAAGTTTGGATCTGCTCCATGAATCTCAGAGTTCAGAATAAGATAATGTGGGAAACACAATTTGATAAAAAGAATATTTGTACAAAATCATGTTTTAATATCTATGTTTTCATCTTTCCTCTATGACCTTGAGAAACAGAATTTGGCAGAATTATTTTTATGTGAAAGTCAAAAGGACTTACCATATGTTTTCATCCTGAGTGTTGTGACTTTAAGAAGTTTCTCAGACATAGGAAAAAAAGTAATGAAATGTCACTGCAAGGGGTAAAAGCAAAATCTTATTATCAGTAAAGAAACCTACTGGGTTCTCTGACACCAGCCTGTTATCCTATGACTCCATCTCTCATAAGCCATACCTGGGTGAAAGAAGAAAACCCACCAGCAAACAAACAAAAAATATCCAACTCATAATTGCATTTGATTTGATGGGACAAAGTGGATTTCAGTGCTGTGCAGCACAAACATCCCATCTGACCCACCATCTGCACACAGTCTCTCTATGTAACAAGATCTGAATTAGTTTTGCAGACAAATTCTCTGCAGCCACAGTGGAGAACAGTGGAGAAGATAGTATGACCATTAAATTGTATGATGGAATATTTCTTCTGCTAAGGAAATTAATTAATTGTGATAGCTGTAAGAGTACAAGAGGTACTATGTATTCCCTTGTATGTAATGTACTTATTAGGCACTTTGCTTTGAATGTACCAAACAGGTATGCAAGTAACATTTGTGTCTGTTAAAAGGCACTTTGTCAGCCAAATATTCCTTGCCTGTCTCTTGGTTATTTTTGGAGGTGTTATCAGTGTAGGGAATCTAATCCAGTTGAAGAAGCATATCTTCAGCATTCTGGATTTGAATACCGCCTATGTTCCCTGAATTTGGAAGTAATAACAGTTAAAAAACTTTATTGCAGAGACTTTCACTTTACCCAAAGACTGCCAAAGACAGTCAAAACATTGTCTTGGACTTGTGTTGATTCCTGGAAGAAGAAATTGCCTGTTTTTTCTCAGCTGGCGTCTACCTGCAATTGACTTCTCTTTCTTGACATCCCCTCTCGCTTGATGTCTCACTTCTCACTTATAACTTTCCATCAATCCTTCACTATGGGTTGTTGCTTCACCAATTCATTCCCACCTCTGCAGCTGTCCCACAACTCCTAAAGAGTTGTTCCTAGGTCCCAGACAGACTCAAGTCTGTTCTTCCTTAATATCTTTCACTAGTTGCTCAAACCTCCAGGCTGCTCCAGATTTCCACCTAATGCTCACAGGCTTCCTGCAATATCTGCCTCCTCCTTGGAGCTCTCCTGCTCTTTATTGTCAGATGTACTCTCTCTGTCCCACTGAATTTTTTAACTCTAGCTTAAAAAAAAAAAAAAAAGAAAAAAAAAAGATAAAGGAAGATAAAAGCAGCATGATAACCTAGCTGAGCGGCATCCTAACACAGCTGTCATTCAAGCCGAAAGGAGCAGAAACATGCCTGAGGCTAGTAGGACAATGTACCCATATTATGTTTCTTTGAACTGTAATGTTTTACTTCCCACGGGTCACTCAGTAGGTTCAAGAGTCTCGTTCCAAAGAGAACAGACCAGGTCAGTCAGTTTAAAGAATATGAAAACTGGACTTTTCTGAAATGCAATAGGACTTAGTTTTACAACTATGAGATGAAATTTTTCTTCATGTTGCTTTTGAATTGGATTTTGCTGCAGAATTCATTCACATAAATCCTTCAATAATAGCAGCAGAATACATCCAAATGTATCTATTTTCTTTTGTTAGTAGAAAACTTGCTTCTTGAAACAATGTCCTTTTGTTTTGGAAAGCATTATTTAGACTCTGCAGCTATATTGTGTTCTGAGTATCTGAATGTTGTTATATCTGAATTTTTACACTGAAGTGTAAAATTTTCCTAGTGTATTGTGAAAAAGCTGAATACAGACTAGAGTAGAACACTTTAACTTTCAGCCGTACAATATACACAAAACTACATTATTTCTACATCTTCTTTTAATAGAGTTGTGAGGTATAACATGACAAAGTTTCTACAAGTTGTCTTACTATGCTTGAACTTAATTATAAGATTTCAGTTTTCATATTTAGAAGACAATGAAATCTGTGGCAATTGTCTAGCTATCAACTTCTTCAAGTCATGGCAGTGAATCAACCTGCATGGGAAGTTTGTGATCAAAGTCACATCTTTTCTTACCTGGAGGAGAGCACAAGCTCTGGCTGGGAGAAAAGGAAGCAGACCTATGCTTGAACCCCAGCAGAAAACATTCAAGTAGCTTTTATTTGCAAAATAAGCTGGTTTGGAAAATAAACCATGGTAAACCTCCGGTTATAAACCCGTGCACGCTGACTGCTGTGAGCTGCAGGTTTCCGGTGTGTTGCTGTATTCCTCAAACAGGCAAACTGCCTTTGAGATCAGCACAGGCTCAGAGCAGGACAGAAATGTTCTTTTCTTTTGACCTCCACTTTTTCTATTTAGTCTTTTCTTCAGAGCAAAAAAGTGCACTTGAACACGCTCTCTAGAAGTTTAAACTGCATTTCTTAAATATTTCTTCATCCATTCTTCATTCCTAGAAACAGGCTAACAGATAGAAAATGTGGGTTGTTATCCCACTCTCAATTTTCAGAAAGACTTGCTGAACATGATGTTATACCTATTACTCTTCTTTGGTTACTTATTGCCAAAATAACTTGCCACTTTTCAAATCAAGCAGACCTTGGCTAAGACTTCTTGGTTCATTAAAGCCACGTTGCTCTTGGCACAGATTTGTAAGCAGCATGGAAATGATGTAAGTAATTTGTCCTAGGCAGGACAACTCTGTTGAAATCTGGCAGCAAAGGTTTTCTCTACCTACACCAGCTGTACTTTACGGATCACAGTACAATACAGTTGTTCCCATATTTTTTCAAGGTAAATCTTCTTCTTATGAGACAATGAACCCAGCTCATATTGTCACAAACACATTTACTCTTTATTCCATGATCACTCCTAAAATTTCTTATTCTCATGGCTTGCTCTGTATTAAATATAACTTATTTTGAAGAAATTTTTTTTTCAATTTTATAAATAAACATGTAAATAAATATAAGGATAAGGAAATTTATAATATGTAGTATAAGATGATAAATAATGTAGTTTCACGTGTAAAATAACAATTTTATAATAAAACACATTGCTACTTATATAGCAATGTATTTACACTTGAAATGTTACAAAAGGCCTTGTATCAATTTTTTGCTGTTTAAGGACAGAAAAATACAAATATTTAACCTTACTTATAAAAAATAATGCATTTCATAAATTCTAAAAAAAAGGATACTTCATCTTTTTCTTATTGAATATTGTGTTCATTTTACTTTAAAAGTAAAAAAAAATATGCTAACCCATAAGAGTTCTATAAACATTCTGTTGTTGAACCTTTCAGTGAAAAAATATTAAAATGAGGGTATGTATAACCATGAGAAGCACTAAAATATAAGATCTATAAAAGTTAATCTGAAATGATTTGGCAGTCTCATTTTCATAAAAAATAATCTTCAGGTTCTATGTCATCATGGTTTTCTTTATGATATTTTGCAATGTGAAATTTAAATAAATAATTCCTGTCATTAGGAAAAATATCACCCACAGTTTTAAAGACAAGTAGGAATGTGTGTATGATTGGGAAATTTACAGACAGTTATCAAAGGAAGGTAGTGTCTGTGTTCCCCAAACCATCTACGGTCTTACTGCAATATCCATAATTAACTAAACATCCTGAAATATTATCTGCGTATTTCTGAAGATAATTTTAGCTCAATGTCTTTTGGGAAGTATATTCACTGTGACTATCTTCAGTAAGCCCATAATTTGTCAAGACATGACTGAACATACAGACACATACAGCACTAATGCTCATATATGAACATCTAGAATGCATGACTAAATCAAGAAGGAATATATCTATGCATGCTTGGATGAAAAAATGCAAGAGGAAATATAACTGAACTGAACCTCAGTACTAATTAATATTTTTATCTATGTGTGCATCTATCTGTCTGCCAATCATTAGTTTAGGAGGAAATGTGGTCTGATTCCCACTGTAGTATCAGACCTCTAGTATAAATTCCCTTAACTGCCTTGAAGATTCTGAAATGGTTTTTCAATCCATCATTTTATTTTTTAAATTAATAATAAGATGGCTTATCATTCATATCTGAAAAAAACTTACTTTTTTTCTCATTGTCTTCATTCTCTGTTAAGATGGCAATTATGGCCAGTGATTACTATGATTACAATTAAATTAACAAATTACTGTAAAAATAACAAAAGTAAAACAGTTTTTAAGAGAAAGAGAGAAAAGAGAATTTTCAGATTTTAATAAGTTTTTTTATGGACATTTTGGTTAAAGTTAATAAATGTATTATTAGTATCATTTTATAATTCCTGTTCTTTATCTGCATATTAAGATAAAATTAACAACTCTACATTTCATAAACTAGAGGGAGTGCTTATGACTCAAATTTTTTGGGTTTTTACAATTTTTCTGAGTCTGTTTTAATTTAGAGAGAAAAATTTCTCTTTGAAAAGAAAAGAAAAATGTTTTGCAGATGAAGTTACTGTAAATAACAAGTTGTTCTGAATGAAAAATGTATTATTGGACATTCTTTCTTTTCCCAAATGGAATAGAAATATAAAGAAAAACACGTCACTGGTTTACATCAGATTCATTAAAAAAAATGTTTGAATCTGAAAGTATGGTAATCAAAAAAGAAAAGAACTATTTTAGTGTTTCCTAAGTGGATGCTATCAATGCCATGATAATTACAGTCTATTTCCCCTTTTCCTTCACCATGTAATTTGTTAATGTCTGTAATGTAGAACAGATGTGGTAGTAAAGCAAACTTTCACAAATGGATCTGTTACATGACTGTAAAATTACTGTGATCTCTCACTTTTCGTTTGCCAGAAATAGACCAGCCCCAAAAATCTCCATCTGAAGAGGCTGGATAGAGAGGCTTTGGCGGGCACCTGCCCTCCAGGCAGCCTGCCAGAGACAGACTGAGACTCTGTTACCTCCCTAACAGGACTAGCAAGGCTAGTGGAGCCTCACCAGCTTGAGCCGGGTTTGATGTACAGAAGAAAAATATTTCCCCTATAAATTCTGCTTCTTATAGCTCCCTTTTTCATCTTTCATTTCCTTCCTCTCCTCACCATTCTCTCCAGCATTAGTGTGACTCTTCCCTGCTACTATCCCAGAGTATTCCTTATTGATTGGGTTTTTGTACATTCTGTCTTTATTATTACAAATATCATCTCTGTATCTGGTCAAGGGTCTGCTAAAAATGGCAAGAGTACTCTCACTACAGCAACTGCAGCTTAAACATGTCCTATTTTATACTTTGGATACTTATACTTAAAAATATGATCTTTTTCCTCAACAAAATAAACTCCATTTAACAAACAAGTCTGCTCTGTCAAAAAATTTGGGATTATTTTCATTTCCAAAAATTGGTTTTGGATGTCTTTGGATGGGACACCTAGAAGTAGACACTTCAGCTGCTCCACAGGTATAACTTCATGTACTGAAGAACCTTGGTTTTTTTGTTTTGTTTTGTTTTTGTTGTTGTTTTTTGTTGTTGTGAGGTGTTTTTTTTGTTTTTTGGGGGGTTTTTTGTTTTTTTTTTCTAAATTTTGATTTCTTTAAAACTTTTATTTTATCTCTTGTTTTTCCTTTTAATTGAAAGATGGCAGATAGCTGCTTCTTTCTGCTTTTGCTTCTTCCCATCAAACCAGGAAAGAGCATCTCTACATGGCTAGGAGATGACATTGAGTTACTAAAGGTTATTTCAAGTTGAACAAAAGATATCCAGTGAATTTTTGAACAGAATTACAATTAATGGCATTGCCAGTATAAATTTTTTACTCCTTCCATGCGCTGCATATTTGCCTTTCAGTCCTTTGTGCGACCACTACAACTTGAGTGTGAATAAACAGACAGAGAACTAATACAGTTTTAAAAAAAAAGGAGAGAGAGAAATATTCTGTTTGGTTATTTTGCTTAATGGACTCAATGCAAAATGAATGTTGGAATCAGTAAAAGGACACACGTGGGATGGCAGGACCAGGAATAGGGGCAGAAAGGGCAAGGTAGGAAAAAGGGATGTTTATCTTATACCAAGGAGCCCTTCAAGTGTCTCAGGCACTTCATGTAAGTCCTCTTCTGTGTTCACCTAAGGGTAATTCGGAACAAAGGTTTGTGGAGCTTTTATTACACACCAGCGTTTAATTGTTCTATTTCAGACACTAAAGTGCTCCTCACTTTGTACTTAATTTAAAATGCTTATGTACCTTGCAGAATCAGGGTCAAAAATTCTAATTCATATTTGGAACAGGAAGTGGAGGAGGGAATGCATTATGTATTAAATGAATAAAATGACCCAGAAAAAGGGTCAGAAAATGGACTTTTCTGACTCCTGAGCTGCAGATACGAGTGTATTGTATTTTCTATAGTACAGAAGTATCTTTCAATCAACACTGATAAGCCAGGGAGTCACAGATCAAGTTTATCAGGTCCATTTAGCACATCCTGTCAATGTTTTTCATCTGCAACTAATTCCATCAAAAATTATTGCTTTCAGATCAAACAAAAGCATTTTCTGCTTTTAGAGGAATGATGTCACTTGTTCAGCTTTATTTTGGGTACCACTCTTGTCCTGAAATACTTTTTAAATCTCTTCCAATTTATTACAAACAAACATAATCATTATATGCTATTAGGTGTGTCATGAGTCTCTCAAGAGTAATAAAATTTTTTTAAATTATTGCAGAAGTGATACAAACATTTGAACTTTACTCAAACCACCTTTTTCCTGCATTAATCTCTTTTGCATGACAATGTGTTATTCTAGTAGCTATTGCAAACACTCCCTTCCTTTAACCAGAATAGTCCTGATGTCTTCTACACTCATGGAAATCACAGTTTTCTCACTGGAAATGTAAACAAAAAGTCATGTCTTCACATAGCTTTTCTTTCTTCATTCATATTAAAATCTGGTGGTACAGATTCCTTGGGTTTCTTCATCTTTTTCTCATGTTAGATATTTTATTCATCCCTGTGTAATTTAGGCATTTTCATAAAACAGACAAAATGGTTATATATACCAAGCAAGCTCCTGTGCTGATGTTAGTGGTTTCCATTAACATGGGAGCAAAAGAGGTGAAGAAAGTTTCCAAATTTATTTTTTTAGAACTTTTTTTTGGTGGGGAATATTAAATATAAATTGCCATTAGCACTTCATAAAATCAATGTGTGTCATGTTTGAAGACCTTAATGACAGGAATGGATTTCAGAAAGGAAGTAGCTCTATTATATTTGATCATGTAAGCTGTTTCTCATGAAATTTTACAAGTTAAATAATCTGGAAATATATATGAACATTAGAGGACTAATTCTTTTCAGAGACAAAGACTTGATCTTTCAGTAATCCTAAGACAACAGCAGAGTTCAGTATATTATCTAAAAAATTTAGACATGTTTAATGTAGGATTTTGACCCCTAACCCCTACTGACATCCCATCTGTTTCCTGAATAAGTAATAGAATTCATCAGACAGAGAAACAATCAGGTCGAAACATCCAGATACTAGATAAATCGCCAAGTTAATTCTTACACAGTTCTCAGAGTGGGAAATCTGTATTGACTTGAATAACAGCTATTACCACAAACTTGGTATAAATATACAGTCCTGCTAAGTTAATAAATTAAGCATTTTTTCATTGGGGATAAATAGAATTGTGTCATTAGCCATTGAGGTATGATAAAGCAATGTACAAATATCTCTTTCCCTGTAATTAGCTTTGAATGAAGAATATACTGGTTATGTTGGAGATGTATAGCTTATATGAAGCAGTTTGACACACACGGGTATTGTAAAACCATCATCACGAAGAAGGTCTAGTCCTGTCTTTTCTAGAATAAATCTTTCTATTTTAGGCAAGAGTTTTTAGTTAAATGGAAATCACTAGGGTAATGCCTTTCTGGAATAGATTATCTCCATCGTTGCAAGTTTTCTAACCTTGGCTAGAGAAAACAAACCGGCTTCAACTAGTGCTACCAATAAATACAGCAGAGAGTCTGGTCTGAAAAACCTCCAGGACTGTCTTCTGACTAACATTTCTGTTAGTCTTCCTGACTGAACTGCCTGATAAAGACATTCTCACCTGGACAAGGATGTGTCATACTGACGGAGAACACAATCCAAAGTGCTCCATATATTATTCAGTGGAACTGAAGATATCGCTTTCCAGAAATGTCAGTTTGGATCCTTTAAATCACTTCATTTTAACAGTGAAGGTTTACTGTGAAGAACAGTGTAAACCTCCCCTTTCTGAGAGGTTTTTAAAGAAGTTTGTATAACAAAGATAGGAAAAAAGAGAACTCTTGAGACCTTTTCCATAAGCAAACTAATCATAGAGCAAGTTGTAAGATTGGCTAAGCAGTTTTTTAGAAAAAGGAAAACAAAAATGCTGAGTGATCTGGATTCACAGAGGATTCAGATAAGCAAGAGACAAGCTGGGGATCTCCAGAACAATTAGGACAGCAGTTGCCTTGGCATCTTGCTACTAGAAGATAAATACAACATGTGTTATGACATGCTCTCCAGCCAACCACCTAGATCACCAGGGCAATTATTGTCAACATGTTTCTATCACTTATAAATGAAAGACCAGTAGCACTGCCAATAACAAAACAGCTGGAATTAAAAATTAAATAATAAAAAAATTACTGTGGATATCAAGGTTTCATTGCAATGTCAGCAGTGGGATTTGTGCTGTGAGAAAACACATCCTCTTTGCTTTATCAACTCAGCAGAGTGTTATGTTCCTCACATTCATTAAGATTTTTTAATCAGTGAAGTAGATACATTGTTCAGCAATTGTTCAAAAGCGAGGGCTTTCAGGGTTTTGAACAGTATGTGATAAGTATTGGGCAGAAAGGCCATAGGTCAGAGCTCTGATGGCAGCAAAAATGTAAAGAGTGCAGGAAGGTGTTTTACTCATTTAGTAGCTGATACTACTGCCTCAGACGGTACTAAAACTCTGACCTAGCACATATTTGATTCACTACATTGATCAAGACACTATTTCTTAGAGAAAAGCTAGGGTCAAATATTGTTGGATATATGGTAGTACAAAGAACTATCTCCTAATCATTTACATCTCATTGCTGAATCCATGTGTCAGTACGAAGTGAGCTAATAAAGGCAGAATTTAATGCAAAAGACTATTTTAACCAGTAGGAATGGTGTCAGTGTTTAATAAAGACTTAGGATGTCTTGAGAAAAACAGTAAATCTTATGCATTTCCAGGATGATTTTCTTTGCCTTAATCAATGAATATCGCATATTATTTTAAAAAATAATCTACAAATAACAGAATGAATGTACAGTTTGTTTGGACACACTTAGAACTTTCTTTACAGGGCCAACAATACTGAAAACTATTTCAATTCATTACAGAAATTTCCATTTTTTTAAATGCAACTACAGGAATTATTTGTAAAACCAAAATATTTATAATACGGAGAGGCAATTACAGCAATTACTTATTACTTTTTAGTTCAGTGGTTATGTGAGTAGAAAATGCAAACTCAGCAAATCTGCAGTTTCAGTCCTAGAAATATATTTTATTTTTAAATTCTGCAACAAACATATAGCAAGAATCTATGTGAAACATGCCTCAATACTTTCCCTTTCCCTTTCCCTCTCCTTTTCCCTTTCCCTTTCCTTTTCCCTTTCCCTTTCCCTTTCCCTTTCCCTTTCCCTTTCCCTTTCCCTTTCCCTTTCCCTTTCCCTTTCCCTTTCCCTTTCCCTTTCCAGAAAAGCAGGGTAACATGTCACTTATAAATGCATTTTAACCAAGGTATGAACTAAGTTCCAGGTTACTCTGGTCAAAATTACACCAAGAGGGTTTTGAGGAGCTTTTTTTTGCCTTACCCCTTTTCAAGGAGTTAGAAGTTAAAGAGGTAAAAATTCATCATATTTTCAAAAAAATTACTCTTATTTCATCCTTAGTTATTACCCTTGAACTGTTCCAAATTTTTAAATGCTAACCAATTCTTATTAGCAAACCCAAAGATCTTTCATGCTTTTCTAATTTTTTTTTTTTAAACTGTCATGTGCTCCCACCTGCATAATTCAAGGCTCACCTGCAGTGGTTTACACGTGTGTCTGTCACTGCAGCAGTTTCTGTATTGCTGTACCCCTTTCTGATGTACTGTCACTTATGGTTACCCTCACCTCGTCTGTGGGGGTCCTTGACCCAGAATCCATATTTAAACTAAATTATAGCACAGTTTTGAGTTCATTAATATTTTAAAATAATTCAAACACCTGTTCTAAATTCATCAGAAAACAGTTTTCTCCAAATGTTATTGCAGTAGTAGTTGCAAACAAAAGAAAAAAAGACTAAAATGTTCTTTCCTTGTATAGTCAGATGTATATTTGTACAAAGTGAATTGTCACTTTGATCTGTTTACTAGGATCAGGGTCTTCATCAGCTTCAACACAGCAAACAAAAAAGAATTGTCAATGGGTCTTGCAGACACATTTTAAGCAATAGAATAATTCTCTCCCTTCACTTTCTCACCAGTCTTAACTTTCAGCTCACACACGCATCTTAAACATATTGGTCATCAAATTAAGGTAGATTATATAGAGCTTACTTTGTAATTTCTTACTCATTTTACTGTTCAGTTTTGAGTGATAATGTGAAAATTGTAACAAGAATTCACAATTTGACTTTAACAGAAACTAGGAATTAGTTGTAGAATTTATATTCTTTCTTGCTTTTAAAAACTTAATAAACTACAGAAAGTTTCAAATAAATAGAACTTAAATCAGTCCTCCTACATAATGCAAATAGTCTATTTTACATCCTCATAATTATGTAATTTCTATATTTGCAACTTCAATTGAGACACAATGAATGATTCTACAAACATTTCATTAATTTTAAGTTGCAATGTTTGTACAAATGTCTTTTCAAAATTTTCTGTCCTTTAAATCTTCATTTTCTCTGTGCAGCCAGGTTGAAGCTGCAGAAAGGCTAAGCGTATAGAGCACACATATGCACAATATATGTAGGAAAATATATACATGACTGGCTGCACAGAAAACACAGACTGATACCTAGAGCACTCAGGAAAACAGACAGCACAAATGATCACATTTTTCTCCCCTCTCTGATTAGGACTTTTGTGAGGAAAAAAAAAATATATTAATGATATTAATATGCAAATATTAGATAAATATATAAAAATATGTTATAGAAAACAAATATATAAATGTGTCTATCTAGATATCTATATATATATGTACATTTATTTATTTTTATATTTTCATATTTATTTATTTATTTTTATCTCATTAATTTCTGCAGTAGCTGGGCTCAGCACTCTGCCCAGTAGCTGGCCTCTGGATCCCAGCTTTCCCAGCTGCTGGCACATGGACAAATGAACTCTGAGGCTGCAGCCCTGCTCCAGTGGCTGGTATAGACCATTCTGCTCACAGATCACACACATGCAGGAGCACACACACACACACACAGAGCTAGCTGGGGAAGCCCTGGTCACTTTGACCTCTCCAGCTGCTCCCAAGGTTTCACAAACCCCTGGATCCCAGGCCATGTCACCTACTCACCAGCCACTCTGATTTGAGCTTGATGCTATTAGTTACTCCTATCAATAATACAATGTTTAACTCAATCCTGGATGCTGCTACATACATCTTGTGAGTACAACTGTTACTAAATGCTATTATATTAAACAAAAAACCTGATGGCATTTGAAGGAATGCCAGTTGGGACCCATTTTCTTCACACATTTAGCTGAAATTTTAGAGTATTTCAAAGTTATGTCCCTGTCTGTTTTGTGAAATCAATGCTCTGCCATCCATGAAATCACATGCGGCTCAGGGGCGCTTCTGGTTGTGCAAGAAAAGGAGAAGCATATCTTTTTGAGCAGGCAGGGAACCTGTAAATCATGATCGAATTTATGCACAATGTAAAATTACATACGTTTGTCACTGGGGAAATAAAAAGCAATCATATTGGAAAAATGTACTATCTGATCCAAACTAACCTGAAATTGGTATAATTTAAACTTAACTGTCTTGTGACTATACTCATCACTGAGTCACAGTAGTCCAAGCAGTTCATATTAAATGTGATGGAATAGCAACTATTTCTATTGAGACCAAAATTGCAAATATATAAATGGTTTTAGTCATGTCAAAGAAGGTCCTTAGACCTTAATATCAGGACTATACACTTGTAAAGAAACAGTAGGCCATTTCTTTTCCAAGTCCAGAATACTATTTACTTTTATTTAACATAAGTAAGCTTAATTTGCTTTTGTCCCAGAAAAAACATTTTGTTTTGTGCAGAGAAAAATAGGATCTTGTAGTGTATTTGTATTTCATTGGATAAGTTAGAGAATTGTATATGTTATATACATAACTGTGTTATAATGAGATAATTGATCTGAAAATCAGAATGTTCTTGGCTGTTTGAAGAGCTGTTTGAGTATCTGCAATTATTCTCCATGACAAGGACAAACAAGAAGATAAATGAAAACTTTATTTTCCCCACTCTCCAGCAAATACAAGAAAGATGCCCAGGGCAAACAACAGCATTCCCTATCAGTGTCACTGCTGATCACAAATGTACTGAGGTTGAGAGTTATCACACAAGTTTTTGTAAGTAACACACCTCATGCCTAAGTGGGGAAAA
Organism: Callaeas wilsoni; assembly: GCA_013398955.1. Classification (NCBI taxonomy): domain Eukaryota; kingdom Metazoa; phylum Chordata; class Aves; order Passeriformes; family Callaeidae; genus Callaeas; species Callaeas wilsoni. The sequence continues at coordinate 3,640 of VWPU01022611.1, read as the reverse complement.
CACAGGTGATGGACAGGCTACCAGAGGGAAGGAGGCTGTTTGCCCATCAGCTTGTGTCACTGACCATTATGAAAGTTAAAATGCAATTTGTTTCTATGAAGATTTGAGTAATTTAGCATCCTCAGGCTTAATCAGTTGTATCTGATCTAGATATTCAAGAGAAAGTTAAAGTGTCTGGAAGAGACAGAAGTAGTGTTTACTGTGATGTTGGTCCATCTAAATGACTTCTGCTTGCAAATGCTGCAGTGACACACTGGCTGTGGTGGTGATTGTACTCTTTGCAAGGGCTTAGGAACAGTTATGGCATCAAAGCATAGCATAGTGTAGTAAAAAAAACCACAAACAAAGAAAAAATAAGAAGATGCAGTCTCATGGCTCTATGGCTGTGTTGTGGAGTTTTTGTGAAGGCACATAATGTCTTGAAGGTGACAGTTTTGATACTGCCCTTGATTGCTGACTGTACGACCTGACCTTGCTCCCACTTATATATCTCTTTAGGGTTTTATCAGAAGCTCCTTGTTTGTGCATGCAGGCTTCCTGCTGCCTTTCTGTTGTTTTGTGTGCTTCAGAATTGTTCGTTCTCAAACTTAAAGGAGATCATCCTTTAAAATTAGCCAGCTCTTCTGGTCTCACTTCCAGGAGTATATCTCACAAGCCTCTTCCAAGCAGATGTCTGAACAGGTCAAAGTTTTTTCTCCTGATCATTAGGGTTGCAATCCGGCTATTTGCATCTTTGCCTTTTCCCAGGTTCCTCCACACCACATCTCACGCTTTAAGGTACTGGATAATATTCAGGTGGGGGGTGCTCTAAAGTACCAAGTCATCACTTCTGCCTTTTAGGTTAATATTTGACATGCTGCAAGAGACAAAATCTTGAATTTTCCCATCCAGACAAATCTGGACTACTGTAATGGTACTTTCTTGGATGTTTATGATGATTCCTAATTCCATATTGAGGAGATGCAGATGAGAGTAGAACTTGGAGTCTGTATGTGCATAGTCGAGCTGCTGCCACAGCTGCTAATAAAAACTTTATCTGGATTGCAGATCAAATTCTTTCCTTGTGAGAAAGACCATTTGAAGAGCTCCATTTTTACCACCTCATAACAATTTGATTTCTCTCTCTGTTTTCTTCATTTTCTCTACAATCCCTTTTATAATCCCCTTTTACTCTGGTTACGTTCAATAGTTCCCACATGGTTTGATGTAGCAATTTGTGTGTGATATTATAGTCTGTGTTATATGGAACAGAAAATTAAATTATTATAATAATCTTTTTTGGCCTTAACCTCTTTTAATATCTACTTTTACTCACAATCTAAATTTGTGTTGTCACCTAGGAATTCTCTGTTTTCCCAGAATACAGTAAAGTTGATCCAAAGCTCATTAAAATCACTGCAAAGATACCTACCGCCTTCAGGCCCCTACTGAACAATGACATATTCTAGACCATAAAGCTCCTAAAAATGTGTAAAAGAAAGATTTAGGATATAAGGAATGAAATCTTCATTATAACTCTATAGAAGTACTACTGTTGAGCATTCAAAAATTCAACCAGTCTTAAAATATGCTCACTAGTAACTGTTCATAGCTCAATCTAAGAAAAATCATATAAAAATAGTATTTATGTATCTCAAATGTGGCCTGTAGAATTGAAGTAGTAGACATATATTATTCGTATTTTTAGCAGCCTTTGTATAACATTATGCCTGAAAATTATTCAGAGCCTGATCCAGAAATCCAGGAGGAGTTTTAACACTGATCTATGAGGGAAACACAGGTAACACAAATTGTAAGGTAGAAAAGAATTCAGGTCAGATTGATGTCTTTGCAAAAACTGCTGAAAGGTCTATAAAATCTCTTTTTTTTCTTCCTTCATTTTAAAAAGAATAAAATTCCAGTAGTCTTATCTATGGAAATCAAGTAGATGGCCAACCCAAAATTTAAGTTAATTCTGAAAAAACAGAACAAAATATATATAGCACTCTTTATCATCCATCTGAAATGCTGAAAGTGAGCTATCCCTTCCTCTCTCTCATTTTTTATATTTATAAAATCCTAATATTACACACAGATTGTAGAATGTTTTCTTAATGTTATTTTCACAGACTGGGGGAAATACGTATGTAATTAACTGTGACTAAACATATTAAAACATCTGTTTAATGAGATTATTCTCGTAGTGAACTGTGCAAAGATTTCTTTTTTAGCAATTACCTTTCTGGGAACTTTGTTGAAATTTCATACTGTAAGCTTCTGGAATACAAGTATTTCAATATGTACTGGAGCCTACCAGTTTTTTAAGATTACGGTGGGTTGACCCTGGTCAGATGGCAGAGACACACCTAGTGCTGCTCTATCACTGTCCTCCTCAGCTGGGGAGAGGGCAGAAAATAAATGAAAGGCTTGTGGGTCAAGATAAGGGCAGGGAGAGATCGCTTAGCAGGGACTGTCATAGTCAAAGCAGCCTCCACTTGAGGAAAAATGGATTTGATATTTTATCAATGAAATTGGAATAGGAAAATGAGAAATAAAAAAATAAGTTTTCTCCCCTTGCCCTTCTTTCTGGACTCAAGTTCACTCGTGATTTTTCTGCCTCCTCCCTCACAGTGGTGCATGGGTAGAGGGAAGAGGGGCTGTGGTCAGTTCACTACACGTCTCTGCTGCTACTTTCTCCTCAGGGGAAGGACACTCTTCCCTTGCTTCAGTGTGGGATCCCTCCCAAAGAAGAGAGTCCTCCACACACTTCTCCAGCATGAGTCCTTCCTATGGGCTATAGTTCTTCACAAACTGCTCCAGTGTGAGTTCATTCCACAGGATGCATTCCCTCAGGAACAGCATGCTCCAGTGTCAGTCCCCCATGGGGTCACAAGTCCTGCCAGCGAACCTGCTCCAGTATGGCTTCCTTTCTCCATGGGGCCACAGGTCCTGCCAGGAGCCTGCTCCAGCATGGACTTCCCACAGGGTCACAACCATCTTCAGGAATCCACATGCCCTAGTGTTGCATCCTCCAAGGGCTGCAGGTGGATCTCTGCTCCCCCATGGACCCCCATGGACTGCAGGGACACAGCTGCCTCACCATGGGCTGCACCAGGGGCTGCAGGGGAATCTCTGCCCCAGTGCTTGGAGCACCTCCTGCCCCTCCTTCTGCACTGAGCTTGGGTCTGCAGGGCTGTTTCTTTCACATATTCTAACTCCTTTATTCTCTGGATGAAATGACTTCTGTGCAATACCTTTTCCCCCCTTTATTAGCTGCTTTATCCCAGAGGTGCTAGCACCATTGCTGATGGGCTTGGCTTTGGCCAGCGTGGGTCCATCTTGGAGCCATCTGGCATTGGCTCTGCTAGACATGGGGGAAGCTTCAGGCAGCTCCTCACAGAAGCCAGCCCTGTAGCGCCAACACTACCAAACCTTGTCAGGCAAAACCAATACAGAGATTTAAATTGAGTAATTCTGTAGTTCTCTGTCCTTTGGTATCTAGTACTTTCCATTATAAAGGATGCTATGGTGTGAATTTAAAATGCTTAAGCCACCTTTCTTTTGAAGGGGAAAATTTGACCCTTTGTATTGGTTTGACACAGCCTGGTTTTTGGTAGCAGGGGGGCCACAAGGACAGTTCCTGTGGGAAGATGCTGGAAGC
>VWPU01022610.1:0-30734 GCA_013398955.1 Callaeas wilsoni | reverse complement strand
GCGGCGGCGGCGGCGGGAGCGGGAGGGGCTCGGTCGGTGCCGGCGGCTCCCATCGGGGCCGTGGGGCGGGGGTGTCCCGGGAGGAGGCGAGCCGAGGGGAGCTGCAGGGAGCGGGAACCGGGCGGCGATTCCTCGGCAAGTGGCTGCCAGGGGAGGCCGAGAGCGAGCCCAGCACCTGCCTGGCCGGGAAGCGCCCCCGGTGCCGGTGCCGTGGCCGCTGCCCCCCGCCCCGACACCGCGCTGCTGTGCCGGGAACAAAGAGCCCCTTACCGGCACTCAAAGGTGTCCCGGCCGCTACTGGGGCTGCGGAAACGTCTTGCCCCGGGTTGGGTCGCGGCCGGAAAGCTGCCAGGAGTGGCGGGGCTGGCAGTGACCCCCTGCGGGGAAGGACCAAGGTCTGCACCCGCTGTGGCATCAAACTGCTCCCGGGCAATGGGCCCGGGGCTGGCCCCAAGGAAGCACCAAGCAGAGGCCGTGGCGCGGGCCCAGAGCATCCTGGCACTGGGCGATCGCGTACGAGAAGGGTGGCCAAGAGACTGAGGAAAATTACAGTGCTCCTCTACTGGACACTGGGAGCTGGCAGATGACAGGGAATGCTGGGGCCCCCCACTTACAGGAGAAACTGTTCCAGTAATGGGTGTCTAAGATGGTCGGTCCCTAAAAGATACCCTACAAGAAAGACAGAGTGGGGGAACTGAGCTTTGGTGGTCCTGGGAAGAGGAGGCTAATGAGGGGCTTAGTGTTTGCTTCTAATTACTTGAAGGACCACTATGAAGGTGACAGATGATGCAGCAGAAGTGCTACATGTGCACTCTTAGGAGGTTCATTAAGGAGGGTTGTTCAAGAGTAGGAGTTGTCAGGACTGTCCTTGGAGCGCTTCAGACATCACCCCTGACCTGGGAGTGGGGTAACAGTCCTCTTTCATGTTGGAGATTGGACTCTTAGGACCTCCAGAAACCTTCCGACTGTTATTTAGCAACTCCATGATTTGTATGCTTCTCAACTTTGACATCTCTGTCTCTCTGCACAATAAAGAATATACAGAAAAGGATAAAAATGTAGTGTAACTTACCAATAAAGTTTTGTGTTTATGTTGTACAAAGGGTATAGTACTACACATGGTTTATTATTTTTGCACATTATTTCTGTATGTCCCTGCATCTGTAAGTGCCTTTAGGTGAATGAGATTAAGCATTCATTTGTTTCTGCGATAGAAGAAAATTCCTTTGGGACAAACCTTATGTCCTAGTTTAAACCGCTTGGTTAAACTACCTTAATACAGGAATTTTCGGCTTATAGACATCCCTGTCCTGCAACTACTTATGAAATAAATTAGTTGACCCATTTTGAATCTCTTGGCTCACTAGGTGTGGATAGTTTGAAAGCATTTTATATCTTAGTATTAAAAAGACAAGAGCTTTGCCTCAGACATCAGGTGCTGCTGTTAGAAGAGAATAATTCTGTGAAGCAGATGTTACATTATGCTTCCTGGTTCCATGTAGATCTGTGGATAGATACTAGGAGTAATCAAATGATAAATCCAAATCTAAACAACAGTGAATTTTTTACCTCAGTACCACAAAGGAGCAGCATTACCAATGATAACTGTAACTATTAACTCCTGACTACAGAGCCTAATTTATCAAGATATTGTATAAACGAAATTAATTTAATTTGTGATAATACATTTGACTATATTCAAGTGGCCTCCTCCAGAAGCAGACACGAGCCTTGAACAACAAAAATTTAATCTCGCAAATTCCAGTGTAGTCCCAAAATGTGTGATTTTTCATGCTTTTCATTTTGTTTGAAGCGAAATTGACTTTTAGTTTCCTCAGAAGCTGTAACTTCAGTCAAAAGTAGAAATTTGAAGCATTACTGTTGGCACCTACAATGAGAAATACCTAACTGCAGTATTTAACAAGGAAGGAAATACTAAACAGCTGAAATCTCCTTACATTTTTGCCAACGGTGTTCAACAGTGATAGCTAAGAAATTAAGATGTTTTTATAATTTTACTGATTTATAAGTAATCAGTACATTTCAATACATTAAAAGAGCATCCCAGGTTTCCTGCATTTTAGCCAAGAAAAAAGATGCTGCTTTGTAGGATCCAGAAGTGTGAGATATGATCTGAAAAGTTATCTCTTTATGGTTCAGCAGTCATGGACTAAACATATATTTCAATGTATTAATTTAAAAAGAAATCTTATAATAATCTACAACTCTATATATTTTTTTCTCATTCTTCAAACATCTCATTTACGTAAGTGACCTAACATAGTTCACAATATTTGTTTCTTCAACAAAATACGTGCTGAAATTTTTTTTAGGGTTAATGTCTCTGTGTCAGTTGGGATGACCGGAATTAAAAATGAACTCATCTTACACTGGATCTCACACTAAATGATACTTAGCATTGCATTCTACATCGTATCTGGGCTCTGAGCCCTCAGCTGGCTTCTGTCAGGAGTGCTGTGGCTCGGGCAGTTAACGTCATTCACAGAAAACCATGAATATCAAGTTTTCCTTAGGAAGTAGATACGACCTGCACAAGCCTATTTTTCAAAATGTAAGATAACTAAGGAAGAAACAAGTACTAACATCCTTCTAAGAGTTGAAGAATAGCCTCAGGGAATTCCTTTCCCATGTATGTTCTCGATCCTCTCTGAAGGCAAAGTGGTAATAGAAAAAAAGAGGTATGTCTGAATGACATTTTTCTTCACCCTAATGACCTTAATATTGTTCTGCAGCCTGTACTCAAGCACAAAAAAATGCATTAAGGTTTTCACATACTCACAGAATGGTTGAGGTTGGAAGGGACCACTGGAGGTCATCGAGTTCAACCTCCCCACTCAAGCAGAGTCCCCTAGAGAATTTTACTCAGGATTGCATTCAGACATCTTTTGAGTATCTCTGGGGAAGGAGACTCCACAACATCTCTGAGCAGCCTGTTCTAGTGCTCAGTCTACTGCACAGTAGAGAAGTTTTTCCTCATATTCAGGTGGAACTTCTGTACATCAGTCTCTGCCTGTTGCCTCTTGTCCTATTGCTTGGCACCACCAAGCTAAACATAAAAAAGGGAGTGTAGGAAAATGTTATCAAATCTTTTACAAGATAAAGGCCAAATTTTATGTTTTCCAACATAAAAAAAGCTGCAAGTTCTCAAGCTTTTTTACTGTTGTGATAATAAATAGTGATAATAAATAGCATAACTAGTATTGTTTGTGTGTTGCACAGATTTGTTTTATCAAACCTGTGGTGCAGATATGCATTTGCACGCATGCACAAGTAGACTACAAAGGTTTTTGCTAAGAGCTATATAGTGTTACACCTAAAAAATATGAGAACTGCCAGTAGAGTGAACTGTCCCCAAAGCTACATCTGGCTTTGTTGCAGAAGAAACTGGGCTTGTTTTTTTGGTTGTTTTTTTTGTTTGTTTGTTTTTTTGGTTTTTTGGGTTTTTTTTGGTCCAGATAAATGACCATAAATGAGTTAATGCTTATATAGTGCAAATGATAAGGAGATGACGGCTCAGAAGTAAACTGGGGAGGTATGCAATTTCATACAGGAGCAGATGTATCTTTTGAAATTTAATTTAATTTGACATTTACACAAGCATCCAAAAACAAATTTAAATAATGTTTAATGATTTATATGGATTGGGGTTTTTTTTTAGTTTTTTAAAATGGTAAGGAAGCATGAATGATAAAGTCTACACATAATTTCTATAATGGAATTATAATGGAGTTGGCCCCTTCCAGAATTAGTCTTAGACTGGTGCTTTTATTTTAATAACATTTGGACAGAGAGCACTTTCCCAGTTACACCAAATGGCAATTATTGCTATTAATAATGTTGGATTCTACATTTTTTTCTATGAGGATGTGTTTTTGAGGAAAGGCCATAAACAGAGGGGTTTTATTTTAGAAAGGCTTCAGTGGTTACTTAATAATTACAACATCCAATCATACATTAAACTTTGAACAGATTCATGATAATCAAAGGGTTATTCTTCATATTTCAGACTGTGACAAAGGCCTTATGTTTAAAGCTTAAGAAATTAGTTAAACAAATACCACCTTATTGGTTTACTAAAGGACAACATAAATAATAATATATAAACAATACACATATAAAAATGGAATAAATTAGCTTTAATACAAGTATAATGTTAGATATCTTCAGAATATAAAAAGAATATAAACCCTTTCTAAATGGTAGAAATAATTTTAAAGACTATATTAAGTTTTAAGGCATGAAATGGTGTTTATGAAAATTAGCCAAACAGTCCTTACTCATTATGTGGACAAAATGGTAATTAACAAAGGAATTTTTGAAAAAGACATATTTGGACAAATTATTTCAGCTAAATTTAACATTGCACTGGTAACTGTGTAAATAAAACAGAATTAATACTCCGACTTTATCCCAGCTGCATAGAGAACATGATTGTACTCCATATATTCTATGCATTACTTTGAAAACAGCTGGAAATAGTACTAGCTCACATTGCTTTTTAAAATTAAAACTGAAAGACAAACTATTCTTTCTATGAATAGGTTACTTTACATGTGAGATTAATATCTACATTAACAAATATAGGTTTCATTTGAAACCTTCCTGAAGGTGTCCATTTTTTTACACTTAAAACTCTCAGGTATACAAAAGCGACGAACCTTCTTTCCATAGTGATCTTTAGGGTAAAATTCCTCTCAGCAAATAGAAGACATCAGTCATGTAAACAATTGCACCTGAACTAGTCATCATAGGCTCTCCTTGGAGAGAACTTTTGGGATACAATTCATCTGTCCAGCTTAAAGTTTCTTTAGTAATATGTGTTAAATTACACCAAAGAACCACCTGCTTTTTTCCACCGACTGTGAAAGAAAGGACTGGGACACATCCTACCCTTTGACACCCAGCTGTCCTTTAGAGCTTTGCCTTGTATTTAAATATAATTGGCAGAGTAGATTCTGCCTGCATTCCTAAAAAGCTAGATTTATTGGATTATGTATTTTGACATGTAACTGTTTCAACATAATTTGATTTCTCGGAGCCTTCATAACCATGAAAACACATCAGAATCAGTTTTATCTGCAGTACCTTGGATTACTGAATATTAGCCTTTCTTTTTATACTTGGCTTGAGTTTTTCTTTCCCTGATTTTCAGTAGTTGTTTTGAAATATTTACAGATACTGTAAAGTTGTTTCTGTGGGTGTCTCAAATTGAAATTTTCATCACTCCAAAAGAAACCAAATATATATACAAAAACCAAAATTTATACAAAAATTGCTGAACAGGAAGATCCATGTATGTAGCTGGAACTGTGCTGTATGAACAAGCATTTGAAAGTGTGTTGTACTAAATATTGAGTTTGGGAAGGACATGGTGTAACAAGAGCGTGTTCTAAAGCTGCATTTACCTGGGTATCTTCTGCATGGAAGATGTCATCACTACCTCAAAAACATAAGTAAAAACCCAGTACAGCACTCATAGTCTGTAATTTTAAGATCTATTTCATCTGTATCACTGACAGATATATTAGTTTACAGAATTTTACCTCATAACTTTACCTTGTTGGCAAAGCTAAAAAATATGAGCAAAACTATCTCAGACTGGTAAAGTAAAAACGAGTTATATATATTTATAAGAGCTGATGTGGACAGTCAGCATCAACTCGTACATATCAGGGAAATACAATTCCTTGTAGAAGCCTGAAAATTTAAACAGAAAAAAAAGAGACTGAAAATTTAAAATGTAAAAGAAGATTTTATTTTGTGTAAATGTGAAGTTGTATTATGGCATCTACTTCACTAAAACCTAAAAAACTCAAAACCCCTAGTAAAGCACTCATTGCCTTAATAACAGAAAAAAGCAGCAGTTAATGTCATCTGACTTTCTAATGCAAAAAATTTTAAACAGATTGTTTAGACCTAATTCCATGTTTTTACAGCAGAACGGAGGGAAGAGAGAAATCTTCAACAAAGTAAATCTAACTTTACAAATTAAACATTCATCCCTGATGGATGAAGGAAACTCTCAGGGGGAATTGGACTAGATGATCATTATAGGTCCGTTCCAATTGGACTATTCTCTATTCTATTCTCGCATTATTCCCCTTTCTACTGTCTCCTCACAACTATTTCCATATCTGAGGTTCTCACTGCATTGTCTTGGTCTGCTCTTCTGTTTTATCCATTTTACATCAGAATTATTTCAACAAAATCTCAAGCCCAGGCTTCCAGTCACAGATAAGCTTTCATCTATGGAAGGATTTTCTCTGGTCCTTCAAATTTTTAGGAGACTTGCTAATCATGGTCAGCTGTCCCCTAATCAGAATGAGAAGCTGTTTCAGTCTTTGTTTTACAACACATCCATTCTGTTAATATTTTCCCTGGTGGAAAATCCTGCAATATTGGGCAATTATAGACTGGAAACTATTATAGAGGTAGTTATAGCAGATGTGGAGTGATGCATCAGATGTCAATTTGAAACAATTATTAATACATAATTAATATTTTCATAGATAAATAAATATCTCTTCTCCAGGCTGAACCTTTAATTTCCCACCATTGCAGCTCTAAAATTTTCAGTAGCACTGTCATCTTCAAGTGACATCTTTATCAAAATATTGCTAAGAGAAACTTTCAAAAAACTATTATTTAACTTACTAGCTTTCCTATTTTTAGAAAGTAAAATTATAGAACTGACAAAGTATGCGCAGTAACTGTTGCTATGTCTGTTTGGAAAAGTAATTTCATTTTGGCTGACTTTGCACCCACTTACTTCACTTACCCTAAAATTTCTGTCTGTCTTAAACAAATGGTTCTCCAGAAACCAAAAACTACATGGCTCAGTTTTATTCTGCTTCAGACTCCTTGAAATTTGCACAGTGGCACTAGTAAATAGTTTTGGCTGAGGAATTGACAGCCTAATATCATATTTATCTGTGAAGGATGCTTGAACTCATTAGAGAAAATATTCTATATAGTACATTACAGACAAAACTTTGCCAACTAAAACTGAATTTTGGTTGAATTATTTGTTAGCTATTCCTTTCCAATAAGTAAAAGAATGATCCCAGATATTATAGATTGAAAAATCCATTGAATTCTTATATAAATCTTGAGAAAGATAAAATTATGTTTTGTGAGTTAGAATCTCAGCCTTCAAATAGCACTGACATGGCAGCTGCTCTGAACCAGATTCTTTAGAAATCCACAATGAGCTAAACCTCTTCATTATTAGTTTCCAGACAAAAGTGAAAAACTGCACTACAGAAAAAATTATTACAAACATAGATCCACTTTCCAGCATGTCTGTTCTTCTTTGTGTTTCATTAGTTTTTTCCTAAAGTACAGAAAGTCATGAATGCAGCCACTTGTGAATACTTAAAAATATTCTAGGTATTCTGTGACATAGGATACCTAAGGCTAGCGATATGCTGTTTGCCATTAACGAAAGTGATTAATTATTTTGACTATGTTAAGAGCATAGCTTTTTATAATGCAATGTTTTTATTATGTAGGGTTTTTCCTTAATGCCACTACTTAACAGAGGAGGTCTTTTTTTAATATGTTTTAAGTAGGACTTTCTACATAATTGCACTTCTGTTCTTTTTTTGGAGGTTGGTTTTGGTTTTATATTGGAAATAATGACTCTATATTAAAGGTTGCTGCTTCCCTCTATTTTCTTCTAGCAAGCCTTTGGAGGAAGGAGATGGAGAAAAAAACAGGCTTGTAAGGAAGCCTAAAATATACAGGGGGGAAGTGAACAGTATCGATATTTTTCTTTCTTTTTAGCTCTACTTTCCAACTCCTAGTGTGGACAACTTCTATTATATGACAGATACAAATTCTGTAATAACCTAAGATAATTAAGGAATCAGAATTGTTAAAAATGCTATCCCCTCAGTCATGCCTGAACCCTGCTGTTATGTTTGTAGTACTAATAAACAGGATGAGGGCATATATGCTCAAGCACCACTAGCAAATGATCTCCTGTATGTTGTGATTTGCTAGCACACAAGCTTCTCTGCTTTCGGTCCTTCATGAGGCTCTGTCAGACAATGTTTAGATGCTGTCTAGGAAATACCACTGGACAGAGACTTTTCCCTGCTGGGCAGTAAGCAAGAGGCCATCTTTCGTGGGAATGAGAAATTATTTTGTCTTTGTGGGTGTGTTTGCTGCCACCATCAGGACCAGTAGACCTGCCCTTATCCCTTTCATTTATTCATATAGCTATAGCCTCAGGGTTTGCCCTAGGTGATTGGCAGCCAGATGATAACCAAATAAAAGATCGTTGCTTTAATGGGAGTGCCATTGGTTTAATGGGCCTATGACCTGTTCGTTATCTGTGATTCTGCCAAAGTTTGCAGAAAAGCCTAAAGGAGGAAACAAGATTGTCCTAGCAAAGGAGGATAAACTGCTCAGTGAAAGAATTGGAAAAAAGAATTAGAAAGGTAGAAAAGGCATTTAAAATTCAGAGGGGAATTTAGAATATGCCTTTAAATAACTCCTTAAAGTCTGCTTATGGTTGATCACAAGGATTTCCTAGTGTATATGTTAGCCATAGAGACTGAGGAAACAATTCAACTACAGCCCATCCCAGAGTACTGCCTTTTGGAATCAGTTCCAAACTTTCCCAGGGACAGGAAAATGCTACCATTTCTCCCAAGCCTCCACAGTGCTGCAGCCTTGAGCAATTTTATTTCTGTCTGGTACAAACGCATCCTCTCTTTCTTCTTTTTTTTTCTTTGTCTTCTGCTGTTATTCCCAGTCTGATGTATCTGCTGTTCAGAGCAAATCTATTAAGTTGACCTCATTGTTCTTTCAGGTAGCTTGTTTAAGTCCTACTATATTATTTATTTGCATGTTTCTTCTACCTTAAATTATCTTCTAGTTAAAAAACTGTTTGCAAAACTCATATAATGTTTTATGGATATTCTTAAAGAAGTATTTTTATATATGTATGTGTATATACATACACACACACACAACAAAAATTGCTGCTCCTAAATTTCTGTTTAAATCTCCATAGCATAAACTATGAAGATGGTGTGCCAAGCAAGGGGTCTTACTGACTACACCGCAGTTTCTTCTCTACTCATCCAAAGACCTGTAATTGCTGCCATCCAGCTAGAAAGTAGCTGGATCATACACCTGGATCCACTAGCTGGAAAATGTTCCTAGGTTCCTCAATTTAGACAAGTTCTTAATAATCCAAATTTTATTAAGAGTATAGGTGAAAAATTGGATGTGTTGGAATCAGACATGTTTTGCCTTCTCCTGCATATCTTTTGTAAATTTTTTGTAATCTTCTGCTATTGTGGTAAAAGATGATAAAAATTACAGCATAAACATTAATTTTAATACTAAATACTAAAATTTAACAACTTTAATGTTGTTAAGGTTCTTCAACAAGCACAAGAACTAATGAAATCTGAAAAAAGAAATCTGCTTATTTTTATTAGACACCTAAATGCCTTGAATTTGTTGAAGCTATCTTTCTAAAGCAAGTGGTTAAGTTTCTTGGATATTCAATAGTTAGTGTTTTACAAGAGGGTGATTTTGCCTCATTGAGTTTAACAAGCAAAGTTAAGCTAATTGTATTTCTTTATGGTACCTTCAAAAAAACCTAGCCTTCATCATTGACTGTATAAAGAACTCAGGTATTGTGAGAACAGTTCAGTAGCTTCTAGGATGGGATTAATCATACTTAATTTAAACTGTTTAAAAGCAGTTTGTCTAATCTAACCTTATTGCACACATTTCAACTGTCATCAACAGCAAAGGTAAGTCTTTTCCAGGCCAATTCATCTCATCCTCTGGAGATGTCTGTTAGCTCCACTGACCATGGATACCCTATTGTGAAACAAAAGAATCATCTGGGAATGAGTTTGAATACTGGATAAATACTTAAAATACTTAATTCTTTGCTGTCTGGAAGTGCCTCAGATTTACAACTTATTTTCTTCTAGCCAAAGCCACTGTATAAGATGTGGATGCAACTACCGACATTAAAATTGTTAAGTGAGCACCAGAATCAATTAAAATCTGAAGCTGAACTCAGTCTGTCTTTATCAGATACCTTACACCTTGGTTTCACGTGTTTGTAGAAGCAGACCTTCTCAAAAAGTACCTAAGTTTCCTGGAGAGTGGACAGGGCCATTAGTCAGGGCTAGTCCTTAGCCATGTTTCGCTCAGCACTACAGACACAGCCAGTGCGACTAGCCTGGCTAAATAACTCTCACATGGCCAGTGTTGGTGAGGTAACTCTTACCTAAGCTGTAAGTGGGAACAAGATACCCAAGTCAGGTAAATTGAATTCTTGTACTGACAGGTTTGTAGCAGGCAGTGAATTGCTACCCCTACCAAAGCTGCTTATTTGGTTTGATTTATTTTTACAGCTCTTTCCCCTCTGCAGTCCCTGGTCTTTATGATGGGCTGAATTCATGCTGAAGATTTTCTTTTATGTATATTAATAGGATCTTGTCTTCCCAAGTACCAATTTTAATGAAAACTCTAAGAGCCTACATATCTTTGGTTCTCCCAGCTCTCTGTCAGAAGTACCTGATCAAGCAGAAAGTGACTGAAATTAAGTTAGCAGCATATACATACCATACCCACACAGCCAGTGTTGTCACAGGAGTCATTTCCATAGGGGAATCATCTGAAGGTGTTTTACTAATGATCAATAAAGGCAACGATAATGTAGTGTCTTGTCACTGGTTTGAGACAAGAATTTGAGATATTTGTTAAGAAATAAGTGGTCTTTCAGTATGCCTTCAGCTTTTATGAGAATGCATGCACAGTTGGCCTGATAATAATTTATCATTGCGCATCATGTTAGCTTACTTATACCAATATTTTTATAAACCAGGTTTATTAGGAAATAATTTAATAAGAAAAAATATTGGAATAATAAAGCATGTTAAGCATACAGAAAGGCATCAGACATCATGTAATACATTTTTCCAAAAATTATCATCATCCATCTCCACCCTTAGAGTCACAGGACTGGTCATTCTGAAGGTTTTCTACATATATTCTCTTAGGCTGACTGTTTGCAAACTATTACAAGTGAGAGCCCAACAGGGTGATAATAGACTCAAACAGCAGTATATTTTTCCCAAGAGTTACAGCAAAATGAAAGCTTCATAAGTATAGTTGTTTCATGTATCACAAAACACACTAAAGCTCTGAAATGTGCTTTTCTCCTAGCTTATCGTGCTGTGAGGTTACTGACTGTCTTTGAGACCTTTCAACTTCAGCTAGTGTCATTTATACCATTTCATAGGACCAAAGGCCAAAAATGTTGTAACCAGCTGGAAGCAGCAATACCCTAATATAAACAGAAAGGAAAAGAAATTTTTTTGTTTCTGCTCCTTCCCTTAAAACTTCTGTCTAAACCAATTCATTTTAAATTCTCTTACCTTCAATTTCATGGTTCCTTCTATGCTGTCCTTTAAGTCTTGAAGAAAACAATATATATCACTAAAATATTTCTGTAAAACAGCCTTTTATTCCTTTTGGCAGAAATCCATGTTATAATCAAATTTAAAATAAGATGCACACCAATTTTAAACTTGGTCTTTAAACTGGACAGCTGGGAAATTTTCTGTTTTGACTGCATTATCTGTCTAACTGAACTGCTTTCTGAGCAATGCAGATTGTGGTGAAAGGTGCCCTCTAGCAAGATGGCATTTCTAATTGACTCATCTGAACTGTAACATTATTGCTGCCTTTCATTTGATTGTGTCATGGTGAGTACATCATGATGCCTGCGATCTTTAGGGAAGGTGGATCACCTCCCTAAATTTAGGATGTTATGAATTATGGGCTACAAAACTGTCATTTGCATACAAACAACCAACTGAATTTCTTCCTGACATGGTCTGTTACTACAAAGACATTAGAGATGCTATTTTAAGTCACATGTGCAAGCTGCCTGGAGACTATAATCAGGTTGACTAATCAGGTGGCATGGCAAATTTGGCCTGTCATATGGTACATTGAATCCACTGTCTTTGTATTCAACTCTAATATTTTTTACTTACTGAGAAAATAAAATCTCCTTTCTCTTCACTTCTGTTTAAACTCAACTCATCCAGAAAAGTGGGTATACAGTTTCACTAGACTAGTTAGTTATGTGTAAGCATCAGATATAGGGTAAAACCTCGAGGTTTTATCCTATATAATAACCAGAGGCTCCTATAAGCATTATTATATTGCATCTGCTCTTGTTTCAGAGCCTTGATTAAAGGCAGAATGAAGTCTGTGCTGCTAATGGTTTGTCGGTTTGTGGCTCATTTGCTAGTTCTTCCTTTCCAAAATATTGCTTGCATATTTTGTAGTCCATGATTATGCAGAAACAAAACCACAGATGTTTGTATTACTGAGGTTTCCCTCTTCTAACTGCATACTCTCTTAAGCACATCCCGTGAAAAATCTATGTCTTGCCCATTCATTTCATAATCACATTAGAGATCTTCTAGAAGCAGCATTTTATGGGGAGATTTTTGTGATTCTCCTCAATCTCTTTGCCTTCCATTCCTCATGTCTTTCTTTCCTGCATGTCTCCTATCTCAGTGGCATGTCTGACTTCTGGCAACATTGTCAAGACATCCATCCACTTCTGTTGCTGTGCTTCAGACTCATTAAACAATCTCTGGAGTGATTATCCAGTGGCCAAACCTCAGCTGGATGTTCTTCACAAGGTCAAACTAGTCCCCAGTGGCACAGTCATACCAATGTTAGAAACTTTGGAACAAAAAAAAATTTTTTGTCTTTCTCCAAAAATAAAATACAAAGAAGTATGAAATTTGGTTTGCCTTCCATCTAATCAAAATATTTCTGTAGGGAAAGGGGGTTGGGAAGGATAACTAACGGGAGGATGGGATTAAGAGATCTGACTGTAGCTGTCTGAATCATAGCTGGCCTATACTTCTAATCTAGGCTTCTTACTGTAGAAAAACAGAAATGTAAGGATGATGCATGCTGGTTGTCCTTAGCAGACAGGAGTCATTCATTTGAAAGCCCAGGCATCATTGCCCATAAAGGGAACTAGCTTATAATTCTAATGCATCTGCAATGTTAAAAGGATGCTCTGCATCAAGATCCAGTGAAGGAAAGGCTAGCTATTCAAGACAACTTCTACGAACCTTAGGGAAAAGTAACAGGAAGGGATTTCAAGTTACAATGAAGTTACAAAGGAAGCTTGTTTTATCAAATAATTTCAGAACTCATGTATCTCTTACTGAGTTGGGAAAGCATATTTCATCATTTCCAAAAACTGGCTAAAGTGGGAGCAATGATAGAGCAACTGCTATGCTGACAAAAGGCTGTTGCATTATTCAAGGAGCTTAAGATAACACTGAGCGTGTTTAATCACACTTTTCTCATAATTTTTTTTTTGCTAAAGACATAGATGTACACTCTTAAATATTAACATAAATGCTGTTGCTCCATATAAATATTGCTGTTCTCTCCATTAAGGCGCTGTTGTTCTCTTCAGTTTCAAAATAATCTTAAAAACATTTTGCTTTCCCTAGCCACGAGAGCATAGCTGAAAGCAAGAATTGAAAGGAAGTAGAACTGTGAGTGAAAGGACAAGCATGTTGGTATCACAGCTGCCCTCATCTGATATTAAGATTGCAGGTTGGTAACAAGTGAAATATTTCATAATACAGTCCATGATAATTATAAAGAAAATATCTTCCTTTTATGAGAGTGAGGTTCCAAACCACTGTCAGTTTTTTTAGAACAATTACTATCAAGTTATTTCTTATCACATCTTCATGATCATTCAAGTTACAAAGCTATGTATTTCCTTGCTTTAAGTAGAGTTCTTTGCTCACATCAAAGTTCGCCACAACTGATGAACAATGAACAATGGTAAGGCACCAGAAGGTCATCATTTCTGCCTCTGCTCTGTTTCTAGAAACATACCTTGAACCTCTTTATCTTCTTTCTAGAGAAACATCCTGTCTGAGTAGTCTGACTGAAACTGTGGAGGTATACTTTGACACAATTCAATATTCTTCTTTGAACTTTTAAAGTTATACCATTTTCTCATTTCTGTTTGAAGCTCTTCAAAATTCTTCTATTTGCAGACAATAAATACACTAACACAGCAGAAATAACCTTTTGTTTCAAACTAATAATCCTGTTGTTCCAAACTCGAGAGGCATAAAATCCAACGAAAGACTGAGATGGGAATGTAGACACTAAGAAATTTGGAAATTGGATCACATTTAGACAGAGTTCAGATCAAGAATAGTGTGTACATGCCAAAGCATAGAAGACTGTTCAACAGGTGACTGGGAGGAGTTTGATGATCCATTGGTTATTGTGAATGTCTATGCAGAGTAAACATTCAGGGGAACAAAGGGTGATCAAAGGTATTTGTGGGTTGCAAGCCTGAAAGCTACTTTTTCGGATTAAATCTTGGTGGCTGATCTGCAGATATATGAAGGCATGCTATTTTGAGTGGAAAACAGAATGAAAAATTTGCCAGTACATAGTAAATACAACTCAGGTTGTTTAAGGTATCTGCAATACTTAAGCTTGAGCTAGTCAGGGTAGACTTCACTTATACGTAGAGGAACGGAAAAGGCACTTTTAGGAATTTATTATGGACTTCAGTATGTAAAAAGTCCACTCTAGAAGAAACTGTTCTCTATGGTGTAAAAAGGAAGCCCAGAGGACTACATCAAGTGTAGAGTCCTACAGTTTACGTATGTGCATTTACTAAGCAACTATTTGTATTTATTAACAACATTGTTGGACTTGACTTCACCTATGGCTGAAAAAGGTCTTGACTTATATTGGCTGACCATCCCTCAATAACTAAACACTGAAATTATTTCTCAGTTAGTGACTGATGAGGAAATCAGTTGGAATTCATGTTAACTCTTTGGCTATTTTTTGGTTCAGGAAACATGTAATAGAGTTTTCGTTTTGCTTTAGCTTTTTTGTTTGTTCTTTTTTTATGTAGTTTGTGGTATGAACAGGGGTAGATAGTCCTTATTTAAAAACCAACATATTCAGCGTGTTTACATAAATTAAAATAATAAGAATATTAGAAAGTAGAGATAAACCACATAGATTTTAGAGAAAACTTAAGTTCTACACAGGGTGGAAAAATATCTGGAAAAATTACTGGAATTTACAACAAAAAGAAGAACCAAAGGAACCATTCTATAAAACACAGACTATAGTGCTTCCCAATTGTGCATTAGGATTAAAAAATGGGCAGAACAGAATTCATTGGGTATTCAAGATCCACATCCAAAAAAGTAACTTCATATGGCAAAACTTAATGTCTTCCTATCTAACTATTAAATGTGTGAAACAATTTTGAATGTACTAAGCCAGGCTCCCTTGGTGTTAATCAGTTTGACCTACAGTCCTGTGAATGAGTTAAGCTATCTTCTACACTGAAGGGACATTTTGACAACAGAAGTGGAGGCATCTCATACCAGCACCACTCAGTTATGTGATAGTTCTTTTCTTTTTCCTTCCTTTTTGTTTTTTTCTCTCCAGAAAGCTGAGGATTAGATTCTTATTAAACTTAAGAACACGAGTCTCTCACTCTGTCTAGTTTCTCATCACCGACTAGTGGTGTAGTAACTTAGCACTAGCAAAAGGCAGGAAGCAGCACTCACACAGAATAATAGAAGTCATGCTTCCAATTACTGCTGTTAAATGTAATGTCATCCATCCATGTAAGTGTTCTTCTGGCATGTAGCTGTGGAGACACTTTGAATCTCAAATGGCTGTAGACAAGATGGGTGACTGAAGATTTCAGTATTTTCAGGTTTCAGAACTTCAGCAACAAGAATATATCTGGCAGCAAAAAATGAAGATGCATTTTTGCATTCCACCTTTATCTCTGATGGTGCTTGCAACAACTCTATTTTATTATGTCTTGTTCCAAGCCGATAAAGACAGGATATCCTTTCTGTGAAGCTTGGCCCTGAGAGGCCCCACATTGTCTTTTGTACCAAACTAAAACGTAACATGCCAAAAGCTAACAATAACATAGTATATGATACACATAACCAACTGGACACTAACCATGCTAACACTGCAGGAAAGTGGTCATTATTAAAAGCCCTCTGGAATTACAGACTTGCTGTAACCTGGAGAGGTTAAGCTCTGGTGTAATGAGGCTGTGCAGTCCCACACGCTCTGAAGCTTTAAGGCCTAATTTAACTCATTCTTCCACTTACTCATCCACAGGTAGAGATGACTCCGGCACCTTGCCTTTCAGTTTCTGTTGAACAAATATCAAGACAAGACAAAACATGCTTTCTAAGCGTGATTCGACAAAATTAATGTTAAATATGGACTAGAATTTGGTTTGCCATCATTTTTTACTAAGTACTTTACTAATGATCCTACTGTATTAGATAAGGTAAATGTAGACCCATGCTTGCATGTCTAAACTTATCTTTCAAATCAAAGAAAATTAATTAAATCACAATCAGTGTCAAGCAACTATAAAAACAGATCAGGCACGCAATCATCTGTTTAGTTTCTAGTTGAGCTACTGTTTGAAAATGAGAAAGTCTAGAACAAAAAAAAAAGTCAGATTTCCACTATATTTTAAGAAACATAGAAACATTTATGCTGTGAGAGCATTTTTCCCCTGTCATCCACATAGATTCTTTCACTTCATTTCACTTTTATGTGGCCTTTACATTCTGTATTTATAACTATGAATAAATAAATAAACTCCATATTCTCGGGATATAGCAAAGCATTTGCTAGATCTTCTTTGCCAATGGTAGTATTGTTTTCTGATTAATGTCAGTTAATAGCACATGCCCATCCATAAATAAAGAAATAGAAGCAGTTACAGGTATGACATAAAAACAAAATTTCCTTTCTATTTGTGCTTGCTGATGCTCAGGTGTTGTTAATATTGATGCATGAACTGTGTGTTCCATTTCATCCCTACAAAAATGAAACAATTTCTAAATATTCCTGGAGTCATCGAACAGCAACATAGAGAACTGCACACATTTTCATACCATATCAGTATTTAGGCATCTAAGTTATGCCTTCAGTTTCTCAGCTTTTCCTAGCTGAATATGTGAATCTTGCTGTTTGCCTTTCATTTTCACTGGGTATCTTTGCACAGAAACAGTATCTGGGCGCCAGCCAGGATACCTGTATTGCTAGAACTAATTTTGTGGCATAGGTTAGCATTGCAAGGATTTACATGTAGCACCCAGTATCTAATGGTGTACAATACTTGAGACATTTTTTATTCTCTATTCATTTCCATCTAGGTATGTATGTATAAAGACAGAGTATTCAAGCAGGGTGTCCAGCATGTCTGGGAAACTCAGTACTAAATGGCCGTCTGCCATATCATAAGCAGCAGCCTTCTCTTATTTTTTCCATTTTCTGGATTTAAGAGTTTTGAACTTTACCAAATTGGATATGCACATCTATCTATCGATCTATCTATCTATCTAGTAATCATTTATAAGAAATAACAATAGCAAATAAAAGATAAAAACTCAAAAAGATGAAACATCAGTCAAAATTTAAAATTGTACTGAAAACTCCATTTTTAAAAAAAAAATCAAAACACAGAATCAAAATACAGCCCCACCAAACCAAACCACTGATTCAAAGTAATATGAAATGATGTAATTTTCTTATTTACATTCACTTTTACAGCATCCAAGGCTTCAAGTTTTACTCTGCATCCAGGAAGATGAAAACTTTTTTAAAAAGAAAGTCGAACCTAAAAAAAAATCCCACAAAAATTGTCTGTATTTGGTAAGATAGGGAATCAAATAATGAGATAGCACACTATACAAGGTTGAAATTCAACTCTACTTTGCAACAATTCATAACTGGTGAAAAGTTAATTTTCAAAATGATGAACTGAGAATGTAGTGAATTTGGAGAAAAGCCCTAAGCAAGCTCATACGGCAACTTTCATACATTTCAAGGAAGTAGATAAATCAGAGATTATTGTGTGAAAGAAAATGTAGGAACAAGCAAATCTTAATGTGTGGGAAATTAAAATAGATATATTTGAAAATTTAGCATTGAAAACCTTGAGAAGTACAGATTTGTTTACAATAAAATATTTAAGGATTTCTATAAACAAGATTAAGATACCAGAAAAGGTAGTGGCATCAACAAGAAGGGCTAAATGTGTTGAGATAACAGATACATTTTGTTAATGTAAAGAAAGATGACAAAAATAAAAGGACTATAATAGGTAATTCTGTTTACTGACTTTTAAGGTCAGGAACTTGTTTTTAACGTCCATGCTTGCAATTAATCGTATGACTTATTCGTTCTGCAGAAGATTTCTTATAAAACAATGGGGAAGCAGATGCTGGCTTTGAACTCAAGCAGAGTATCAAGCCAGAATGTGCAAAAAAGGCTGTGTCTAAAAGTCAAAACATTTGAATTAACAAGACAAAAATAGATTTAACTATTTGAATATTACCTTCATTACAAAAATGTATATATGTGAAAAGAAAAAAACATTATCACTTTCTAGGATATAAAGATATTAATAGAGCACTATCATAATATGATGCCTGATGTCTTTAAATCTAAGCATATATGTGCATACTCACATACATAATTTCGCAAATATACTGTACATTGGGATTGTTTTCCATAAAGCTATAGCATGGTCATTTGAAAAAAATCCAGCTTCTTTTTTTTTTCCAGAGAAGAGCAATAGATATTAATGTCCTAGTGGATGCAAAAGTCTCTGCTGTTAATTTTTATTATATCTATTTGTGTTAGAGACCCATAAATGCTGTCATTCTGGATCATTTGATGCATCTAGCTCAGTGTATTTGCCTGTGTCAGTTGACAACAGATGTTATTACATCTTGTAACAGATGTATTTACTGTAAAGTACAAGTGGTACTGAGGAAATCATAAAAACAGAAAGAGAAGGTAGAATCCACCTTTCCCAAAGATAACTTCTTGAGATTCACAGGTCTGAACAACAAACAGCACATGTCAATAAGGACACTTACCTCCCTGTTGTGGATGTCTTTACAGCTCTGTAGCTCTATTCTGGCCTGACATTCTCATCTTGTTTTCGTATCTGGTCACCTCTGCTGTTTGAATCATGTTGTCCTGTAGTGGGGGATTTTGGACAGGATCATCCTATCTCATTGTTTTACTACCTTCTTACCAGAATCAAGGATTTACAAGTGTAGTGAAACTCACTTCAGTGTCCAGTTAATTGAGTTTTGGGCTGGGTTTTTGGTGTTTGAGGGTTTTTGTTGTTCTTTTCTTTGTTGCTTTTGTATGTATAAACACAAATAATTAAATGCTGTTTAAAAAAAAAAATCTGTAATTAAGTGGGAAATTTCTGGAAGACAGATTTCAACAGAGTTTTCCAAAGAGCTGTCTCCTCATTTCTCCTCTCCCCTCAAATCAGCATATTGGAAGTATGCATTTGTACTGTAGTAATGAGGAGTTAATTTACAGCTTCTTCATTCCTTATTTGGAGAAATCCATATGAAGAGGGGAAACTATTTTTGCTCTAGGAGCATATGGAAAGAAACAGGAGAATTCACATCTTACATTATCCATAATCTTCAAAATCAGAATAAAGACAAAGATACTAAAGATGGACTAACTGAACACCGTTGTATTTTTTAAAAGTATGATTAAATACCATTGCATTTCTCCCATTGTTCTATTTATCATTATTATTATGCTTACATCTATGACATTCTTATTCTCTTCTGTTGCCTATGAAAGTTGATTCCTCAGTTTGATAGAGCATAAGGTCTTGGGTTGTAATTCACTTTATATTGTCAGTATCATTTTGACTACACCCTCTTCTATTCCGCAAGGAATTTGTTTTTATCTTCAGTCTTGCATTTGTTGGATCAAGTTGCTAGCTACCATAAGGTGTCAAAGTCTACTAAAATTATGTTACTGATAAATCTGTCTTATGTTTACTGGCCAGAAAAAGCTATTGAGAAGAGTCAATGTTACGTTAAATATTTTGCTTAGATACTGGGCTGCGGAAAAAGACAGAGTAGAGCTGAGTAGTGCAACTTTTTTTTTTCCTTTTGGTAAAGCACTATCTTAAAATGGTTGCATTTACAAATTGAAAAAAATTATAATTTGTACGTATTGTATAACCTCATTATTTCGTATTGCTTATGGTTCTTATTTACAAGAGTTTGAGCCTGACGTTCTCACTTTAGAGGTCCTAGAAAACTTCTTCCCTGTTGTGATAAAAAGTAAACCTTTCTGTAGGTGCCACAATGGCACAGGTACATTGCAACCCCCAAAATATCCAGTTCATCCTATACAAAATGCAAGAGTTTAAGTTCAGATTACTTTTAAGCTATTAATATTGCTTGTCTGCTGACCAGATAAGATTACTGGAGGGAAGTTGACTGGTGTAACTGACCAAAGCCGAAATTTTTTGTAAAAATAAAAGGTATGGGTAATTTTCTGTGCTGCATTCATCAGAGAAAAATGATACAATATCTAAGGAAATATTCATCTGTCTAACCACAAGTATCACTGCAGATTTTTTGTCACGAATACCATTTGACCAATAACATATGCATATGTATTATGAAAATAAATTTGTATGGGGCTTTTTTTTTGTTTTGACATTACATCAAAACATCATTTTACGTCTTAGAGACTGAAAGACACAATAAAGTATGCTGATAATACCAGTTTGCAAATACAGCTATACAATAAACATTTCTGAAATTCATAACAAAGTAAAATGCCATGGTCAAAATGTTGCACTCAGATTTCTGATTTGTTCTTATTTGAGCACATAGGGAGGCAATGGGTGTATTAAAACCCCAGCAGGAGCAATCAGGGCATTTAGCAACTTGCAAGTTAGTGGTGCTCAGCAGTTTTGGGAAACAAAAAAAGCACTTTGTGAGTGCATCCACAGGGTACTACGCTGCAGCATGGTGCTGTGATACCCAAAGTAGCTTCGTTTGTGTACCAGAAACATGTTCATTATGCTTGGGCTAATTATAGCCTGAGAAGTCTTCTTGAGGGAAAAACCTAGAGAGTGATGCAGATGGAAAAAGAGATGATGGAATAAAACAAAACGAGAAAATATTTTGAAGATAAGTAGAGAAAGTATACATTTGAGGCTTTTCCTAAAAATGTTTTCATTAAAACACTTTTTATCTTACAAGGTGGAACAAGATTTGCTTGTTTTGATTAATTTTCTTTCTTTTTTTCTTTAAAAAAAAAGAAGTAGGCTAAGATATTTTTTGGACAATCAGCATTTCATCAGAGCTAAAAATAGAGATTATAATATTGTTTGCTCATGTAGGGAAATGGTGCAGCTGAGGTCAAAAATAGCTTTACCATTGCTCCAAAAGGAACATGACTAAGCTTAATTAATGTGTAATTCTACAAAACATTTTTAAACATATATCTAACAGTCATAACTATTATGTCTCCTAATGATTACAATAAATTCTTAGAGAAGAATGGGATATTTTTATTTGTTTCTCTTAATAAAATTTCTATGTTACCTCTTCATTTGTCTTGTATTTGTTCCATTCCAATCATAATGTTAGGTCAAAGTACTACAAATTATTTGGCATATCAGTCAAATTATTTAGCATATTTTTAATTTTTAATGTATCATTCTATGCCAAAAAATTCGATTTTTTCACTGTTCAATGTCTATTTTTTTTTTGTTTTAATAAATCTGAGGTCATACTTCATTGATTGAACTTAACATTACTGCCAGATTTTTTTATTGTAAAAATGACCAATCAACTAACTGAAATTGCAACAGCTTATTTTCAAAACTATTAAATCTTTATTTTTACACACACAGACGTACAGCACTGACAATTCAACATTACTGTCTTCAATTTTTAATTTGCCAGTTAAGATTAAGAGTTGTACTATGTTGTTGTGGAAGTCTCTAACTTCAGAAACTCTTGTGTAGCATAAGTAAACTAAAATTATGAACTTGTACGCTATGTAACTTCATTCACATGCTTTCTTTCATTTAAGGAAATCCAGCACTTAAATTATATGCAGTTAATTCATCCTAAATAAAAAGATGACGATAGCAAATGCAATTGATTTGGTTTTTTTTAAATCCTAATGTAGCAGCTTCTGAACGTTGAAATAGTATAAACCTATGCTGTTTGTTTATGTCCCTGGAGAAATAAAGAGCTTTTACAAATTAAACTCGTTTAACAGCTCTGTGATGATGGAAATAAAGCTGAGAAAAGTATACCACAATCTCTCATGAACACTCTTTTTTTCCCCCTTAGGTTTAATGAATAAGGACTAATCAAACAGATTTTTTTAATCAGATATGACATGGATTAAATGCAAGGAGTGGATCCACTGAATAAGCAGTCTATTTCTACAGGCATACTTCACACTATAAAAACACAGTCAACTTCAATCCTATTTTAACAAGAAGAACTCCTTAACTGAATTTATTTCATTAGAAAAAACTAGGGGCTTTGTCACTGTCTTTACAGATATGCATAACATTTAAAAGCAAAAGTTGTTTATGTTAAAAAGATAGTACTTTCCAGAGAATTTGAAGGAGTCTCTTCATGCAAAACAGTTAGTACATTTGAACAAAGTTATTTTTTTTAATTAATTCCTATTGCAACTTAATAAAAAGTTATCTGTCCTCCGAATATGAAAGTTGTGGTTCCCATGTTTTTAATTTTCAAATAGTACTTGTCAGATCCTCCAGAACAGCAATTGTTCATGTCATTTTTGTATCTATATTTTCATTCACTCATTACATTCAGATTTATAATTGTTTCTATATTTTGCTATCTTCAGGTAAATAGATGAGATTTTAAAAAGTGTGGATTTATTTTGTTTCGAAAAACCAGTAAGATCCAGATTAATTTCTTTTCAAATTTACTCTGCTAATCAACACTGTATGTAAAGGGCATGAAAGTGACTTGTATACGAAAGCCCACTGAATGTGGCACTTGTTTTGCTGTAGGTCAGTATTTTAAGCTCCATGCTACATTTTAGCCCAACTCTTGAACACACTATATTCAGTTAAGATAAATCTCTGTTCATGAATGAATCTAGATTAGCTTCAAAGTAGTTGCAGAAAGTACTGCAAAAACATAGCTGAGATATGCACAACTGGAAGAGATTTAAGAAGCTGACAAAAAGGTGATGGAATTTGTCTAAATGTAGTTGAAAACACATCTTTATTTGCATCTGATATGTATGTACCTATCTGTACAAGTAGACTGCATGTCTAAAGTATATGTCACAGATGGTGGTCAAACTAATTAATCAAAAGTGCTGACACTGAATCATTTTTTCTTCTTTTTCCCCCACTCTGTTACTATTCTGCTACTGGCCAGATCGCTCTTGTCCAAGCCTCCATTTCTGGAAGAAACTGAATTTTCTTTCCTACTGATGCAATATGAATTGTACAATAGGAGACACAGGGAATGGGTTTTGCTGTCAGTGCAGTGATAGCATCTATTATGTTATCTCACTCCTAAACCTCTCAGTAGCCTCCCTACGACTTTGAGTAGTAGAACAGAACACAATGAATAACCACAAAATTCAGCTAAATGTTGCGTACTCTATACTTACTGAGCACTATGGGCTAGTCAGAAATACCTTCCAAGCAACAGAGCACTCTCCTTAAGTCACGTGAACTGACTGATACAGACATCTTCTTGCTAGTAACATCTAGTGAAAATCAGCATTAGAATAATGGAAATATTTCTTGATCATTGCTTGCAGACATCTAAAATGGGAGGTAAGCAATTCAGAATTTCCTCTTAAGAAATGTCCTATCATTTTTCTGGAACCAGTGTATTCAACTCAGCTTGCAACCGTTGAAAATTCTCACAGGTTGCTGACCTGATAAAGGATTTTAATCAATGTGCACATTAATGTCACTAAGAACCACTAGTCTCACTGACACAAAGCTACCGAGAAAGCTAAAATCTTGGCCAAGACATGGGCAGGTTGAATGCTTATGACATCATTACCATTTTTATTGGTGGATACATGCATCGACACATATGTTTATTTTTGTACAGTATTTTCAGCACAGTCTCACAATGAAGGGTAGAGTCACTGTGCTCTTCACTATATACACATGAACAGCCATATACTTGAATTCAGTGACTTTTCTCACTAATAAGAAAGAGTGCTTTTCAAAAGTCTGCACACAGCTAGCCTATCTGCTCAGATAATGTTGGGAAAAAATGAAACTACTATATTTTCCTGTGATAAAGTAAGTAGTTTGAGCTAAAGCTACATTAAAAAGAGAGAAAATAAATACCTGAAGTTTGTTCCTACCTTGACTAATGTCTTAAAATTATTTAAAATGAGAAAAGTATGTATATCCTTTTCATCTATATTTTTTTCACAGTTCCTCACCTCAGAAGAAGGGGTGGTTGCTCCACAGAGCTTTGTAAGAGCTGAGGATGGCACTGCAGACAAAAAGGACTGAATGTTTGCAGAAATGCTAAATAAAGGCGGGGGTGCCATGCTGGAGAGCAGGTAGCTCACAGAGGCTGGAGAGCTTCATTCTCCCTTGGGATGAGGACACGCCGGGTGTACTCAGATCCAGATACATCCCTAATGCAGAGTTGTCAAAGGATGTCTTTGATGCGTAACAGTCATTGTTAGAGATGCTGATAGTAAGTGGAAGTATAATGTTTATTACTGCACATTGTCCATAAACAGTTCTTTCTCAAGCATCTCAGTCCATCGTGCATCCCAAATATTCAGGACTCTGACTGGACAGCAGGGTTATGTTTGGCCAACAAAGTTGCCAAATGCTTTAAAAAACATTAGCATCAGCTCCTCTGAGGTATTACTTTAATCCTGGTGCAGAGGTGGTCCTTTATGCACTGACTTATTTCAGAGTCAAAGGCCACTAATGGAGCAAAAGACCTAAAGTACAATTTAACACCAGTACTACAGATTCTGGGAACAGCCAGAGGTATAAATTTCTTAAGTACAAATAGCAAGAGTTTACAGATATTATTCTGAAGAACATCTATAATAATATCTACAGGTGTTACTGTAACATTCAAAAGGTCCCACTGTGCCCTGGTATTAAGTTCACGCTCTCACATGAACATAAAAAGTCTGTCAAATTCCAGTTTTTTCACCACTCATAATTTTCTCTTCATTACACAATAATTCCCTCTTCCATACTAATTCTCTCTCTCCCTTAGTCTATTAATCTCCATATTCTCAAATCCCTGCAGTACAAATGTTACCCCAGTCGTTCCATCTACCATAGTCATCCTTTTCCACTCCTTCGTTGTAATCTTCATTCTCTAATTAATGTAGGAGACAGGTGGCTGTATTAAGCATTTGGGTTAGCTAGCCCAGGTACAGAAATCCCTAAAAGATAGCCATGTCTCTGTAACCACACGCATTTCACTAATTGCTCTTACACATCTGTGAAGGTATATCACATAATTATTTGTGTTAATGTGCCAGGATTCATTCCTACAAAACAGCTGAAAAACTCCCCTATCGTGTGTGGAGAGGGGATATTGGGGAAGGGTACAACAGCCACTTTGCTTTCTCTCCTGGCATGTTCATTTATTTAGCCTCAATAAAGCACTGAAAGGCTTGAAACCATGCTCTTAGTAATTCTGAATGTTTGAGAAGCAAAATAACAAGCATCTGCTTTTTGCATGGATGCCAAGGGAACAGAAGGCAAGCATTCCATCTATCAGTACCTAGAAAGGCTGAAGTATGGACTGACTTACCGAACATCTATAAAATCCATGTCAGAGCACAACTTCATCCTGGAGATCCCATCCCAATTGCTCTCAAACTTTTCTTTCCCCTCTTTTCAGAGTCTGTTCTTAAGCACCTTTTTCTTACTTTCCAAATCCCTTCTTACCACTCTCACACCTGTGCTTTTCCCCTCTCCCTCCCCACACAACATTTTTAGATCCAGTTTGGTCTGAAGTAAATCCTGTAGCTTCTTCTGTTTTCCAGCTGTTCAGTGTTTTTCACACTACCTCTCTTTAGACTGTGTATTTAAGAGAACACAGGTAAGATACTTTTCTCTTAGGAATTGAGAAAAGGAAAGGCAATGAACAGGTTGAAACAGTAAGCAAGAGAGAGTTTCAACAGCCTAGAAAGTAAGATTGTGAGGCAGAGGACAGAATAGTTGAAGATGCAGCAGCGTCTCTTCAGTCTCTCTCGCCAGCAACATTTGCTTCCTACAGCCGAGTCTGGATCACAGTAACAGAAACATGTCTCCAAACTATTTCATAGTAGCCCAACATCCTATTGGGGAGTATTTCCAGTTTCTTATTAGCATTCTCGAGAAACCTAAGGCACACCTTGCAGCAAAGCTTGACTATAAAAAATCACAGCAGCAGAGGCTTTTGGCCAGCTTGAGAGAGAAAGAGGGGTGTAAAGGTCCTCCTGCCTATACCCAGCCACTCCAGCCTCACAGTGCGCAAAACTTGAGCTGCAGAGGACAGAGGTAAGGGAAGCACTGCTGCAAATGCAACTCTCCAGTTATAAACATTCCTTCTTTTCATGCTGCTTCAGCTCTTAAATTTTCATCTCTCCACAGATGCTGAAAAACATCCACAAATTAGAGACTTCCATACCTCAAATGAAACTAACATATAAAGGGGAACATTTTTACAAGTGAAATGAATAGCTAGAGTCTGTGCAAACACTGATCTGCAGATAGGATAACATCATAAACACTGGGAAATAAAATTAATGGTTGAATGATAGCAGTACTATGCTCCCAAGAATAATAATCAGATATAGATGTTAAACTGCCTCTGACTGAGAACTCCTGTATCTTGCTATAACTTACCTCCCTACAGAGTACATGCTTCCTTCTAAATAGAAATACTTGAAACTATAATTCATGTGTCTTTGAGTATGATAAAATGAGCAGGAATTTTAAAGGCTTGATTTTAAAAAAATGGTATGACTGAAAAGGATAATGTAATCCTAAAAACAAAGCCTCTTTGCACCACGATGTTTGCTGCTTGGGCAATTTTATGTAGTGTTTTCGAAACTGTTCGTCGAATAGCAAGAGCTAGCTCTGTAAAAAATCAGTAATTCCAAAATGTTTTACTTTAGATGAGTTTTTTTTTTTTTTTTTTTAAATTTTGACTGGTTCATGCAGTAGCAGTGGCAAGTAAATATAAAAACCTATTGGGGAATTTTTCATCCTGCTTTCTCCTTTCTGACTGAAATCTGCTAAATCTGTCACCTCTGTTACAGATAAACAGTTTGTAATACTTTGAAATAATAACACATTTTTCTTGAAATGGAAATTTCTAAAGTTGGGAGTAAAATACCAAAGTAGAGCACCTTCTGTTGGTCTGCCACTACTCATTTATTTTTTTTAGAAATAAAAGACCCTAAAACCACCAAAAAGAATGTTGCAAATTCTTTTTAATAAATCTCACTCTAATTTAGTAACTGCGTAAGGACAAGGAGCTGGCATCAACATCACTACTGTACATCTCACTAGATAATGCTGTTTGTTTAACAAACTTATGAAAGTTTTATTTTTCCTTCAGGTAATTTTTCTTTTCTTTTTAGAGGTAGCTTGATAAAGTAGTTAATTCCTAAGATTTCTTACTAGTGTGTACAGCATAACGTACACTGTGATCTTGAGTGATGTATAAAGGATACTGATTTATTCCATATTCTTTCCATCAATTTAAACAGAACAAACTGGCCTTTGTTAAGGTGCCAGTCTTGGCTTTGAAAACGCTTATTTCTGTACCTTATAACGTCCGATTCCTAATCTGTTACATGGGAATAGTAACACGTCACTCTATTGTGAAAGTAAGTATTATGCTGTGATGTTCTCATCTACTGTAGCAAGGAAATATAAGATGGGCAGTGCTCTATAAAGGACAAACAGGTAAGTTCATACATGTTAAAGGACAGTGACCTTAGGGCCTTAATTTCTGAGTGTTTTTTTCAAGATACAGAACAGTATGTACTGTTTTAAAAATATTCCCTTTAAGGGAATATAGAGTTGTGTCACTTTTTCCTCCTTAAGAAAGCTGTTCTCAGTTTAGTGGATTCTACTCCGAAATTACATTTAAGTGAAGTTAACTGTAGCAGAAACCACTAGAGCTATGAAACATGAAACAGCGACGTGTGCTCGTGGATGACCAGTGCACACAATGGCTTTATGAAGACCATTCCACTGGTTTCAGTAGGAGACAGATTGGATTCTATGAGCCCAACCATTTGAATCAGTGAAATAATACATTTTTCTTCATCAATAGCCTGTTTCTTCTAGGTGTGGAGAGAACACAAGACACTTAGGTCCTGAATGCAGTATCCTCTCTGAATAAAAAAAAAAAATCAGTCTAGTCTTCTTCCTCGCTTATGCTTTTGTTGGCTCTTTTCAGACACTGGAAAGTTTGGTATGCTGATGTTACTTTCCCTATCACTTCATTTACTCTAGATTCTGAGGAGAATACCTGCCCAGCTTTGCAAAAGCCATTTGGAATCTTTGGATGTAAGACAAGGGTTGAAACTTTACCTGTTCAATCAGTGTGACTACTGCCGCTAACTTTGGCAAGGCATGGAGTTCATTCAAAGCAGCAAGAACAAAAATACCCTTCTATTTGCATCTTACTATCTTTTTCTGGCCTTTTTGCCAAAAGTTAGAGGATTATAGAAAAAAAAAATAAAAAAAAAATTAGAATTTAAAATTATAGAAATGGTTTTGTGGAAGGTAAACAGGGTTAAAGGCACAAGAAAAGAGCCTCAGATGCAAGGAAGAACAACTTCAATATTACTAAAATAAAATGTAAAACCAATTGCATTTTCCATTACTGTGATTTTAAAAAGCAGCTATGGTTCTGAAAAGGTCGTTTATCAAACACAGAATTGTAAAATATTTTTTTTGTGTACATCAGTAAATATATATTTAAGAGGAAAAAAATCAAACCCAAACTTCAACGTGTGGATGAGAAAAAACTTACAATCTACTTCTGTGACATTTGACATCACATATGAATACTAAAAAAAAACCCAAATACAACTCTGGTTTATTACATTCTGAAGGTTCAAACACAGCAAAGCCACCTAAAAGATACTATCGTAACTTTAATGAAATATATTTACAAGCATAGGAACTACTGGTGTCCTTTTCCGAAAAGCTACAAGACAAACTGAGAACAGGCAATTTTTTCCTGCTATGTGAAGGTTACTAGAATAATTTAAAAAAACAAATATGCTACTGTCTGCAGAAATTACTGGACAGCAACACAATACAACAGCAAATAAACCCTCGAAGTGCGTTAGAAATGGCAAATTCAGGCTACAGTTTTTCTTGTGTTTTATTCAGAAGGCAAAGTGACTTTTCTGTTTATAATGACGTAAAGAACTGTAGATCTGTAAATGCTGATCTGTAAAATATCTCTACTGTGCAAAATAATGTAATAGAATATCAATAACTAAAGGCACTTTCACCTTTTAAAATACAGAATTGATCTAGTCTGTAAAATAAGCATCTATGTAACGGAAACGTATGTTGATCTCCAACTATCATTTTCTATCAGAGTCCAGAAAACTGAGGCGAAGACAAGGATTAAACAGAGCCATAGGAAAACCTAGTCACACACTTCACTTAAGCACTTTGCCCCCTCATCTGTGCAGCTTTGTGGCAATGAACACCCATCCGTCCCACAGGTCCTGGCACTTTCTGCCGGCCCCGGCCGGGGGTCCCCGCGGGCCCTCGGGGCAGCTGCAGCCGATGGTGGCTCCGAGCGGGACTCGCTCTCGGGGCCCGCCCGCAGAGAGCCTGCCCAAGACGGCGCGTGACACCGGTCAGAGCCCGGCGCAGCCTCCGGGATTCGCACCTGGGATCCGTCGGTCGCGGGTGGGACCCCCATC
The DNA here is from genome assembly GCA_013398955.1 of Callaeas wilsoni. Taxonomy (NCBI): domain Eukaryota; kingdom Metazoa; phylum Chordata; class Aves; order Passeriformes; family Callaeidae; genus Callaeas; species Callaeas wilsoni. The sequence continues at coordinate 833 of VWPU01022610.1, read as the reverse complement.
CGAGACCGGCGGCTCGGGATGCTGCTGATGCTGCTCGCCTTCCCACACCTCTCCCACTCGCACCCTCGCGACTCGGGTTTCCTATCCTGCCTTTCCGCCAGATCCAAGCGCAGGAGTTTCCTCCGGACAAGTGCAGCCACATGCGGCACCACCCCCTCCATCCCAGAGCTCCGCGTGGGGCCGGGGACGCGGCTGGGGCGGGACGGGCGAGGCGCTCTCGCTTTCCCAACCGCGCGCTACTTCGCGGGGCTGCGGCGGCGGCAGCCGCCCCCCACAGCCCTGCCCGCTCCCCCCTCCCCGGCCGGGCCTCCCCCGGCCCTCCCGTGACCGCGGGGCCACCATGTGCAGCTCCCACCCCGTGCCTTCCTCCCTCCCTCCTTCCCTCCCCTTCCCCACCGCCTGCGCAGGCAGGATGCGCGCGGCACCGCCATCCCCCGGCGGGAGCCCTGCGCGGTGCGGTGCGGTGCGGTGGGGCGGGCACCCCGCTCCCCCGCCGCGGCCCGGCCCCAGCGGAACCGCGGAGACAAAGTTTGCGGCGGCGGCGGCGGTGCCCGGGCAGCGCAGGGCAGGCCGGGCGGGCGGCGGGCTCGGTGCATGACTGGTGCGTGGATGAATCGCAGCAGGCGGCGGCGGGCGGGGGCGGGGGCCGCGGCCGGCGATTGGGCGGCGCGGCGCTCGGAAGCACTTTGTTTTCTATTCTAATGAGGGCGGAGCGGGGCTTGTGGATATTTACGTTGAGGCGGGAGCCGCCGCCCTTCATTCACCCACATGGTCCCCGAGCCCGGCCGCCGCTGCCGCCGGGACCTGCCTTCGCGCCACTTCCCTTCCCCCCT
>VWPU01022601.1:0-19511 GCA_013398955.1 Callaeas wilsoni | reverse complement strand
CCGCCGCCCCGGCGTGGCCCCGGCGCCCCGGCCCGACTGGCACCGGAGCGTTGCGGCCGGCCCCGGCTCCCGCTTAGGCACTGCCCCTTGTCTGTGCCCGCAGCTACTACCTGAAGGAGTCCAAAGGCAGTCGGCGGTGGCTGCTGTTCCTGGAAGGTGAGCGCCGGCGCCCCCGACTTTCGCAACGGCGGCCACGAGCGGGGCGGCGACCCGAGGCTGCCCTCGGTGCCCCGGCCCCTGCGGGCCGCCGTCCCTCGCCCGCGAGCCCCCGGCCCTTCGGGGCGGCTGACCCCTGTCCCCTCGCCAGGAGGATGGTACTGCTTCAACAGGGAGAACTGCGACACCCGCTACGACACCATGCGGCGGCTGATGAGCTCCCGGGAGTGGCCCGCGACCCGCGTGGGTGAGTCGCCCCCTCCACCCCGTGGGGCAGCCCCGAGGGCCGGGGACCGGGCTGAGGTAGCGCCCGCCATCACCACCCTGGAAAGTGCCTGATTGCTGCCCTGTGATGATCCCGTGCCGCGGGCACGGGCAGGCGTTTGGGTGCACAGGTATCGCCGGTAATGAGTGCTTCTCTCTTCGCTCTCTTCTCATGCTGCAGCCTCCTGGGTACCCAAACCTCCGTCACTCACACAGATCGTCTAACTGAGTGTATTGGAATTAACCTGCTAGGATGTGTCTTTTGGGGAGGTACTTAAATAGGGATCCCAGGTCTTTTCTGTACTACAAGAAGCTTCTAGACAGGCTTCATCTGTAGCATAAATCAAATTCTGAATGTCAAATGTGCCTAAGGGCAAATTTAGAAATGTTCCTTCCACTTCCCTTGCCAATGTTTTTCATCATGGATGTTTGTTTTCTGTGTGGTCAGAGGTCTTGCATGAGGCTCCTATGATTCCTCTGAAATCACAGACTGTCATCTGTATGTTTCTTGTTTCTTTGTGCCCATCTGCAGGAACTGGGATCCTGTCCTCTCAGCCAGAAGAAAATCCCCACTGGTGGAATGCAAACATGGTGTAAGGAGGGACAACAGAGGGAAATAGCTTTATACTTAAACAGCATTTCCTGCCTTTTAGGCTAGCAAGAGTGCTGCAGAGACAGGTTAAGACTAATACTTGGAAAAGGAAATTGTATGTTTTCTCGTTTGCTGCAGTTCAGCTCTCTAACAGATAGGGCTGACAAGGTCAAGAAACTTAAGTTCAATCTCCTTGGAGTTGTGGGGTGATCTAATGAAGAAAAACTGGGGATAGCTTAGAGAGCCTCCTCAAACAGCTGAAGTGGTGAATCCATCACGAGTGGTGGGCTGATAGCATTACACATCTGACAATTCGAGAAGAATGTGGAGCAGCTCTCCTAGTTCAAAGAAGAGAAATGAGAGAGACTAGTTTATATATGCATCTATACAGAAGGGATGTTAATTTGCCTTCTGCAAAACAGAGACATGGGAAGTTAATTCCTGCAAAAACGCCCAGAGGTTGCAGTCAGCATTTACACTGCACTGACTAGAATCTTCTCATTTTTCCTGTGGAAAACTGAAGCATAGAGAGTTCCTCTGTGACAAGCCATCCACTGTGTTGGCAGAATAGCTGAGAGCAAAGTCATGGTCCATCGTTCTGTCCACTGAGCTTAGTGCTTCAATTCCAATTGATAAAAGACATGTTATTTATTGATTTAACAAAGTAAAGCTATTAGCGTTCAAGAGAAAATTCAAGACAGTTACAGTTGTCACTTGGTGTGCAGGCAGGTAAGTTGTCAAACTGAACAGAAACTCTTCCCTTTTCCCCTTCTGAGGATTTAATTTTCTTCCAGTTAGGTGACCCCATCCTCACCCTGTTGTGCGTGTGAGAGGCACAGCAGGACTCACACAGCTCTCTCTTACAGATTCATCCCATATTGCTCAAGTGATGTTTGGAGTGGTGCCTCTTCCAAGTCTGAGAAAAGTGAGTGTTGCTGATGGGCCATTGCTGCCCCAGACATCACACATTAAAGGATGTGGCCAGACTTCTGTGAAACCACGTGGATGAGAAACAGGCTTTTTCTTGCTGAAGGGCAGGAAAGAATATCAAGCTACTTCCAGATAAAACATCCTGATCTCTTTAGCTCAGGCTGTTTTGACATAGTTCAGAGCCACTGCTTGCAGAGATGTTACACTGATGCAGTATGCAAGGATTAGAGGAACAAAATTCCTTTTAGATGAATCTCCAGGTTCCAGCACGCAGCAAATTAATTGCTGTAGCTGAGGGACCATGGACTGTTGCATGTAACTTTAGCATGGCTGACCTGAGAGGCAGGACTGTGAATTTAGTGTTGGACTTTTATCAGGAGAATATTTGGCCTTAGGCAGGAGCCATCATGTGTCAAGCTAAAGCTGTCTGCAGGTTTCTTTGGGAAACAGCATAGTTCATCGTAATACGTGCTGCATTGCCATCCGCTGTCATTCTGGTGGTGTCACAGTAAGGGACCTTTTCATTTCATCCCAGCTCCTTGGGGCTGTTCCTATGGAGCAATTACACATCAGCAACCACGGATGCTGGTAGTGCCAAGGAAGCGGTGTCTGTGTACATGTAACATCTTGTGGAGCATTGCTTCTCTGAATTGGCTTGATGAATTGGGAAAAAGGGGAAGCAGTAAGTTGGAACTGAGATTCCAGGTGGTAGGAAGGTGTGTGTTTGTTCCTCCAGCACCTTCCTTGTTTTCCTTTTCCAAGTTTACTCATTTCTAAGCACTGTCATAGGAAGGTGCTTGTGTAACTGGGTATTCAGTTCACTCGGTTCTCTTTCAGGGCAGCACATTTTGTACGAAGCGGGGGAGAATCTCTTGTTAGGTGTACTTGGTATAGGTGGATAAAATGAGCCTGAGTTTAGGTTCGTAATCCCTTTGGAAAGTTCTTAAGCATTTTTGGAGAGGAAGTAAAAGTCTGAGCCTGGACAGGAAACAATCTTGTTGACACTGAGCTGTCTTCCAGATGAATATGCCTTCATGGGAGCACTGATCATACAGGAGGTTATAAAGGAGCTGGTGGGAAAAGGTCTGAGCACTGCGAAAGTGTTGCTGCTAGCGGGGAGCAGGTAGGTATCCACAAGATTCTGTTTCCTGAAGACAGGAGATTTCCACAGTAGAAAGCTGTTAAGGGAGAAGGTCTCAGCAGCTTCTGAAACATTTCTTCTAGGAGTACAGTAACACTAAAACAGCAAACTCTGTATCTCTGGTCAGTTTTCTTGTGTAAGTGGTAGAACAGGGGATGATATAATACTACTTCACCAGCTTCTGGTCCAGAGCCACTTGAGAGAAAGCTGAGAAAATAATAACAAAGCTTTGTGTTCTTCTCTGCATCAAGAATGCTGGTTCCTGTTGGCCCACATCATAAGACGCACACCTCCTGTGAATTGATTCAGGACACTGAAATAAAAACCAAACTTGCCTCCCACAGGTGCTCTGGATCATCCTGTGTTGCACAAAGCTCTGGTAGACTCAGTGTATATTACACAGGAGTGTAATAGAGAAGTTGCAAAGAGTGAATTTGTCTCACTTCAGATTCTTTTAGCTTTTGAGCAGCCAACCCCCTTGGAAATGATACAGAACACATGTATCTTGCAGGAAAGAAAGTAACAATGGGACTTTGTTTCTGAGCTACCAGATTATTACTCAGCACTGGCTTTATTTCTGATTGTTGCAAAGCAAGGAAATAATGTGGTGTCTACCAAGTTCATGGTGAATGGTTGGGTAGCTCTGCTGGGTAGATGAAGGTGTTTATAGGATGTCACTGCTGAAGGTGTGTCTGCCAGCAAGGTCTGTAACACCTGTGTGTGCGCCTCATGACTGCAGTGTTGATGTTGCTGTTGCAGTGCTGGAGGGACAGGAGTGCTCCTGAACGTGGATCGAGTGGCAGAGCAGCTGGAGGAGATGGGTTATCAAGGGATTCAGGTTCGAGGCTTGGCAGACTCTGGATGGTTCCTGGATAACAAACAGTATCGCAGAACCGACTGTATTGATACCATAACATGTGCTCCAACAGAGGCCATCAGAAGAGGAATAAGGTACAGTTAGATGCTCTAAAGTACGCTACTGTAAGAGGTTAGAGTGTAGAAAACAGGTCCTCCTTCGATGTGTTCCTTCATTTTGATACTTAAGGAGTACTTATTGTCTACGTCAGTGGTTTTTCAATGATTTTATTGAAAAAGACAATAATGTAAAGTCTTCATGTGCGAAAGAATGTATGCAGTTATAGATGCTCTAAAATGTGTTGATGGGACAGTGCTGCTGAGAGAGCTGTTCTATCAGTTGAAATTCTAATCAGAGCAGAAACTAGGATATGGAGAGGATACGTTGTTAGGATTGCCCTGTGCCTCCCATTCTGTTACTGCTTTGTCTTCTAGATACTGGAATGGCATTGTTCCCGAACGCTGTAAGCTGCAGTTTAAAGAGGGAGAGGAATGGAATTGCTTTTTTGGATATAAGATTTACCCCACTCTTCGATGTAAGTACCAAAGGAGAGAGATCAAATGGATTTAGGGTTTCCTCTGTATCTGAAACTAACTTGGAGCAATCCCTTTTCCAAATTTTTTGTCTTTCTAGGCCCAGTCTTTGTTGTCCAGTGGCTCTTTGATGAGGCCCAGCTTACTGTAGACAATGTACACCTAACTGGCCAGCCTGTTCAGGAAGGGCAGTGGCTCTACATCCAGAATTTGGGTAGAGAGCTTAGAAACACCTTGAAGGATGTGACGTAAGTGTTTCGTTGAGAAAAAGCTGGCACATTTGTTTCTAAGGGACATTCTTATCTAGCATCCTCGTGTTCTTAGACCTCTGGTGAAAAAGGAGTGTTCTAAATTTGGTAACTATTAGTTCATCTACATCAAGAATGTTGCGTTTTTCATTTTTGCGTAAAATTCCACCCTCTCCCTAGTCTGGAAGATTCGATTCAGCAGGAGTACTTTGTCCTTCAAGACATAATCCATGTTTCTTTTTTTCCTTTAGTGCAAGCTTTGCTCCTGCCTGTTTGTCCCACGAGATCATCACACGCAAGTAAGTGCTTGTGCAGGTCCGGTGAGAGGTGAGCGGGGCTGCGGCTTGGGAATGAACCTGTCCTGGCAGCCTGACCCCTCTGATGCGATCTGTACGGTTTGTCTTTTCAGTTACTGGACTGACATCCAGGTGAAGGGGACATCGTTACCCCGTGCCCTGCACTGTTGGGATCGGAGCCTCCATGAGAGCAACAAAAATGGGAAGGCCCCTCTGAAAGGCTGCCCAATTCACCTGATTGACAGCTGTCCATGGCCTCACTGCAACCCCTCGTGCCCCACAATCAGGGACCAGTTCACAGGGCAGGAGATGAACGTGATCCAGTTCCTCATGCACATGGGTTTTGATGTTCAGAAGATGGCACAGCAGCAGGGCCTGGAGCCCAGTAAACTCCTGGGGATGCTCAGCAGTGGTAACTAGGGAAGGCTCATCAGAGGGGCAGAGATTAGATCAGGAGGAGAGAGACTCTCAGCCCTTCTCCCAAACTTTCTAATCTTCCTTAACGTTCCTGCAGGCAGATGCATGCTCATACCCATGCACGCTCACGCCTGTGCAGTCACATGCTCCCACACTCTTGCACACTTATGGTGTGTCAAGAACAAAAACAAAACAAAAAACCAAACCAAAGCCAAAAACCAACAACAACAAAAAAGGGCAAGCAGCAATTTCTTGCTTACACTGTTTGGCTGGAACTTGTTCCCTCCCTCCAAACTCCAGGGCTAAGTTTCAGCCGGTCACATCCTCTTCCTGTGTTACACAAGGCAATCAGATACAGGGAGTAGCAAAGCCATAAATAGCAGTGATGAGAACCTTCCCCAGATCTGAGACATCTTCCCTTGCCATGAATTTTACATCATAGACTTGATACAAGTGGTGAAAAAAGCAAGCACTGGATTTCTTCTGTCCAACTAGAAGTGAAGGAATGATTACATTACTTCTTGGAGGTTAGCATCTCGTGCTGAGTCACAGTATACAGACCCAGGACACGTGCTAGGGATGGACACTCTTGTACTCAATTTATTCGTATTATTTTATAAAATGACTTTTTTATTACTTTTTTAAACTAAGCAAGAAATATAAAGGATATTGTAACATATTTTTTTTAAATAATGAAGAAACCTCTTGCTACTTTGGCAACATGGACATATTTATTTTAATATGTAAAACGCTATTTATAAGGGCTGACCAGAGAACCATACCTATGTCTTTGTAAAGTTGTATATGCTGCTCATTTGGATGGGTTATCCTGATGGTCACTTGTGCCTGGGAGAGGGCTAAGGGTGGTGTTGACGTTTTGTATTAATTAGATTTCTGTGTTCCCCTTGCAGTGTGCCTTGTCATTGTTTCTCTCATGAAGAGGTTGTAAGATAAGGTTTAAGTACAGAGACTTTCACGAAGTGCTTGATGTTTGCAGACTTTCACAGCATTTTCGGCTTGCCTGTGATTCCTCAGGTAGTCCAGGGCATTGCATTGTAAGGTGGAGGGAGATCTGGCTTTGCTGCAAAGGCCTCCTTTCCAGTGAGGGAAATGTTTGGTCAAAGCATCAGAAGCATTTGGAGCAGAAAAGGCAGAGAACACAAGACAAGCACCAACATATTTCTCTTCTAATCATTTGGGAACACACCCACCACAGCACAGAGAATCCCCTTTGATGGTAGTGGGAGGAGAACAAGGGAGGGATGGAGAATGCATGGCTGAGGCTGGAGAGGAGACCTGGGTGGGAGCACAAGGGCGGCTGGAGCAGAGCTTCACCCCGCGGCGCAGTGCGGGGGCGTGGGGAGACCTGTGCGAGGAGCGCAGCTGCACGGCCCTGCTGCACGGACCGACTGCGTGTGTCTGCACTGGTGTACGTGGTCACGCAGCGTGTAGGCCCCAGAGAATTTGGGCCTGTTTTAGAAAAATTCCCTGTACTTTCAAGACAGACTTTGCCAGGTTAGAACAGTGGTGCTGCTTGTGAGATCCCTTGTTTTGGCTGAGTAAACCCAAAATATGAACCAAAGTGTAGCCGTTTGGTTCCTTTTCTTGGATTTCAGGAAAAGTTGGGAAGACCACACTCAGACCACCACAATCAGATGTCCTGCTGTGCATGATGGGATTAACACAGATTAAAGATAAACTAAAGAGAAAATGATTGGTGCTGCCAGTGAAACTGAAAAACAGGAAAAGATCAGTGGAGTTTGCCTATGATCAGTTTGGAGATTACTGCTATCCTGTATGTTTTAATGACTTGGGTATAGAAGTAGAATTGTCCTGATTATGTTTTTCATCTGTTTTCTGCTGTGCAGAAGCCAGTGACAAAAGGGCAAGACTGGAAGAATTCAGTGCCACGCGTTTGTATTCTGTGATCTTTTGACTAGATGAGCTTCTTTATTTCTGAGGGGAAAGTGTCTGTGGTCTGTCTGGTGCACTGCTCCACCAGTGTGATTTTGGGGACCTTTACCCTCTGCCAGCACCGACTCTGGTGCTGAGGGCTCTCCAGAGGGGCACCACTTCCCACGGGAAAGCAGAAACTGAGCAGCAGGACCAGCTCTGCCTTGAGCCCTGGTGTCACTGATGGGGCGATGTGTCCTCAGGTGGGCCATGACCCGGAGTGTCTCTGTGTTTTCTGCTGGTCGCCAGGCACGCGGGAAGTGATGCACCAGAAAGTGCCACAGTGCAGAAAGTGACCCACTGCCAATGAGACCTGGAAAACTGCTGGAGGTGACAGATTAATAGTCAGGAAGGGCAAGATTTCGGGATGAGAACCTGTTCACCTGGAGTTCCTCGGCTCTCCTGCTGCATTTCCTGGTTATTGTGATGTTAATTGTGCAACTTCCACCCCAAATGAATGCAGGCTTTTGTGCTTTTAGCACCAGAGGCCTTTCAAACGACAATGGAAGGGACTTGAGATGAATGAGACGGGTTACAAGATGGTGACAAAGCTGAAGGTAGGCACATTTTATCTTTGGAGCCAAAAATTTGTACTTTTCTCGTGTGAGCCATTCCAGCAGTAAAGTTTTTCTGCTTCCACCCTGGGATGAGTACTGCAGGTGAGGAGTCAGTGCGGTAAGGGAGGAATTTTTCTACTATGTTGTGGTGAAAATGTTCACCCATTCCCATTCTGAAATTACATCAGAAATTTTGTTTGGGGCTTTTAGAGATATAATTAAGAGACTTCTGGGTAGAGATGAAGTCTCGGGGGCACTGTATGCCAGGAATGGCTCACTGCAAAAGCTTTGATCTCACAGGAGGGAGAGTTTGACATAATTTATTGAAATCTCTGTTCCAAAACAGAGCTAAGAATATCAAAGCAATTTTTTTCTAAATAATTGTGTTCGCTTGTTGCATTCAGAGATATGAGAAAAACTGATTTCCACATAAAGTAAAAGAGAGTCAGGGAAAAGTTTAAGGAATTGCTGAGGATGGGTGCTGTAAACCTTCACAGCCACAAGCTGTCACACAAAGCACAGCAGGTAAATGTATCACTGCTCCAGATCAACTGCAGCAAAGTGAGTCAGCTTTTATTCAGCCTCTGGCCTAAATCCTTTCTTTTATAGGGTTTGTGCTGCCTTTGGGCTTGTGGCCCCACTCAGGGGCTCTTCAGTCTACAGGACTGAGCTGCTGTTCCTGCAGCACGGCCGGATCACAGCCCACTGCCGCAGCCAGACACCTCCCCTCAGCGCGGGGATTGTGTGGAGAACGGCAGCGTTCCAGTGACCCCAGAGTTTCTAGAAGAACAGCAGAAGGTTAATCAAGAGCCTTTGATGGAGCTCGCAGCTTCAGTGTTAAATAACAGCCGCTCGCAACAGCTGAGTGGGGGCAGGACTCATTCCAGAACTATTAATAAAGCCCCTATTTATACTCCAGGTTCCTGTGAACGGTGCAGCAGAAAGCTACAGCTGCAGAGCTAAAATGGAATAAATGTCAGCTTCCAGGGAAAGTACCATCCTGTGGGAAAGCAGACAGCCAAAGGACAGCACGGGGGCAGGCTTCAGACCTGAGGAAGCAGAGAGGGAACGGCAGCACCCTGAGCTTACAGCCAGTGGGCAGAGCCAGCTAGTCGCCTCCCTGCAGCCGCAGGTTTGAGCAGAGAGCTGCCAGAGATGCAGCGTCAGACGCAGCTCCCACTGATGCCAGCAGAGACCAGCGGGATTTGAGCTGCCACTCCACTGAGCTGGGACCAGGTGTGACGCAGGGCAAAGGTGCAAGAGCCAGAAAGGACGTTTGAGGAGGCTTTGAGGTCGTTGTCTGCTGGACTGGAAAGATAATGGAGAGCACGGGAGGGCCGTATCTGAACACAGCTGCCGTGACTTCCCCTGTAGGAATAGCTCGATTGCTGCAGATGACCTTCGGATGTACCACATTCAGCCTGGTTGCCCACCGAGGGGGTTTCAGTGCCGCATACGGCACCTTCTGCATGTTTGTCTGGACCTTCTGCTTTGCCATCACTGTGTTCATCGTCGCCTGTGAGTTCACACACCTGCACAGCTGCCTGAGCCTCTCCTGGGGAAACTTCACAGCTGCTTTTGCCATGCTTGCCACACTCATGTCCATCACGGCTGCAGTGATCTACCCACTCTACTTCGTCCAGGTGGGCTGTTACCCCATCGGCTGTGAGGTGAGAGATTTCCGCATCGCAGCCAGCGTCTTCGCGGGCCTTCTGTTTGTCGCGTACGCCACTGAGGTGTTCTTAACTAGGGCAAAACCCGGACAGGTCACCAGCTACATGGCCACTATCTCTGGGCTCTTGAAAATCGTTCAGGCCTTTGTGGCCTGCATCATCTTTGGGGCACTAGTGAACGACAGCCAGTATGGTAAATATGTGGCAACACAGTGGTGTGTGGCTGTCTACAGCTTTTGCTTTGTGGTGACAGTGGTGGTAGTGGCCTTCAGTGTCACAGGTAAGACTGCCTTGCTGTGGTTCCCTTTTGAGCGTTCTGTGGTCATCTACACCTTTGGGGCTGTGCTGCTCTACGTGAGTGCTGCGGTCATCTGGCCAGTGTTCTGCTTCGACAGCAAGTACGGCTCCCCGCAACGCCCTGGCCTCTGCGCCAAGGGCAAGTGCCCCTGGGACAGCCAGCTGGTGATTGCCATCTTCACCTATGTCAACCTGCTGCTCTATGTCTTGGACCTGGCGTACTCCCAGCGCATCCGCTTTGTCTCACACCTCTGAACAGTGGGTTGGCCTCTGTGGAGGCGCCCCAGTGCTGTGAACCACTGCAGATGCAGAGGGACAGGGCGAGGGGCACAGAGGTGCTGGGCAGGCATGCCACAACACCATCAGCCAGACGTCAAGGTGAGGACTGACTACACTGATGAATTAACGACCTGGAGCAGGTGGGCTGCAGCTGATGCAAAGCACAGCTCAACTCCCCCATGGTTCTGCCTCACCTGCCTGGTACCAGCGTGAAGGAATGACACAGCTCCACGTGCATCTGCAGACAGCAGGAATGCTTGTAGCCATAGCAGGAGGGCTGCAGGCTACCAGGTTATTGAGCCAAATATTAGGAAAGACACCATGGATTTTGAAACTGTTAACCAGTGCTTAACGGTAACCAAGTGACTATTCAGGAAGTGGAAAAGTTAAAAGCTGTATGAAGGAACACCAGTTCAGGAGATGAAAATCAATCTCTCAGAGTTTGGGTTAGTTTGGGCTGTGTGGTGAGACGTGGAATGCCTGCGAGTGTGGGCAGTTCCAGTCTGGGTGTTTCTGAGAAGAACACCATAGCCATAACAGTATTTTGAAGTTTACCAGTATTTTCCCTTCCTCTCCTTTGCTGTCTAGCACAGAAAAGGAATATCCTCAAGTGCACACCTTGGAGGAGGCGTATTTAATTTAATTTAATATTCCTATTTAGCAAACACTGAGTGACTACAGAAATAAAAATTTGTCAAGTCAGGGCTCTACTGCTGAGAATCAGGTTGCAGAGCAGAGCCAACCTGCAGAGTGACTCTGTGTGACCTGCCATCCTCACTTGAGCAGCACAGAAAGCACCTTGGCACATGCTCTGTCTTGATTCATGGGCCACCATTTCTTTACATTGGGGTCACGATTTTTTTTCCTGGAGGCTTGAAGATAAATTCTGGGCGTTGGGAATGGGGAGGCAGAGACTAATTGAACTCACAGTGCTGCACAAGAGACCAAACTGGGTGAGGAGGGGGCATGGACAGGACGGGACATGACAGAACTTGCACACAGTACCCCAGAGCAGCTCAGGCACAGGATTCCTGAGCACTCTGCATCACCGAGTAGCCGAATTTCTCAGACTCATCCCTGACAAAACACCCACTTCGAAGTTCCACACTTCTCAGCTCAGATTTCAGGCCCCATAGGAATCTTCATTTGTTCCAGGGAGAAGCCGGAGTGTCCAAGTGCTTGTACAGCACATGCAGACTTGAGTGCTTTGATTAAAATCTCCAGTAGCTGCCTGTCAGGGGCAAGATTTATTTTTTAACCAAAATAAAATAAAGCCAAATGGCAGATGTACATCTCCTGTGATCTGTGTGCTGTCACCCTCCTCTCCACACTTTCATTGCTGCAGACACGGCCCTTTCTGCATGAAAGCAGAGCTCACTTTATTTTGATGTACAAAGCCTGAACACAGACCCAAAAAAGTACAGACACACACATCAAGACCTCTGAGTGGATTCTTTGCAGCAGAATGACTCAGGAATAAGGAAGGAAACTTACTTTTCATCAGTGCTTTGTGTGGAGTTTGAGAAGCAAAGGGAAAACTTGTTGGGACAGATTATGTTGAATAATTCTGAGCAAGGACCTTACCAGTGGGGAGCATTAGCCAGGAAATGGGACAAGAATCAGGATCCAATACAAAGGAACATCCTTCCAAGGGGGTTTTCTCTTCCGTGAGTCCCAGTGAAGGGCAGGAAATCTGGAAGATGTGGTCCAAGAGGAAGCTGGGAGGGCAAGACCCAAGGCTATCTGCTGTAAATATAAGCCAGGAGCTTTATTTCTTGCCACCCAAACAAATTATGGGTCGTACAAGTACAAAATGCTGACTTGGAAAAGGAAATCCACTTGTGTTGGAGGAGTCAATTTACAAAGAGCCACTGCATACAAAGGGACCTTGAGCATTTATGATGTTTTCCTATTAAACTCATCAATGTGGACAAATTAAGCTGTGTCACACTTGAAAATTACTTATTTTTTGTTATTACAGATCACTAAAAACCAAATAGGTGCCTGTGAAGGACCATGGCTTTTGTTATAAAATTCAATCCAGCGAGCCCAGGAAGATTGCTTGAGGAAAGGCCAATCCTGCAGGCTTTGGGGTGGCTCTGGGAGGCTGAGGGGGCTGGGAGAGGGCGTCAGCAGAGGCAGGAGCCCACAGGCTATGAGTTGCTTGGCATCAGAGATGACGCTACCAGTCGCGCAGGCAGTGGCAGCCGCTGGAAAGCTCCTTGGCTGGTAGCATATGGCTGAGCCAGGCACTGCTGGCTTCCTGCTGGGAAGATTTTGCACCAAATAGGAGCAAGAGCAGAAACATGGTAAAATCTGGCAATGCCATGAGTTGATGTAACTTACACTGAGTCAGCGTCAAAGGGCCAGAGAGAAAACGGTACTTGGGAAACAATGAGGGCAAAATGGAGTGCCTTCACAATAAGGGGAAAGAGAATTTAACATGGAAATCATGATCCCACTGACTGGAGGAGTGGAAACACAAGTCATTGCCAAGAACAGTGTGTTCAGATTTAGCTTTCTCATCTGCCAGCCAAAGACTGAGCAAAAAATGTGAACATGGTCAAAATGGCAAAAAAAGATTGTGTGGACAACAATCCTCTCTTTTAGGAGAAAAAAAAAAATCAAAAAAATCAAAACCTCATGCGTCAGTGGTTAAAACACTCCCCAACCATTGGAAACTATGAGATTGCCCAATCCAGGACAGAGAACATCTGATATCTGCTCAGCAGGATTTACCAACCAGCTCTGTCATGATTCAGTTCACCAAACCCCCTTCATTTCCAGAGTGTATCTACCCCCTTAATTGATAGATGATGATCAAGTAGCTTGCCATAAACCAGGTTTCCCCAGTCACCAACCATTCCCAACCTTTTCTGGTAAACTCATGTTAGGATATATGTGTTCATTAATTACAGACTTGTGGCTGCAGCCAATCTAGACAGCACCCAGATGACTCCAGCATGGATAGATTAAAATCGGAATCGTTAATGGATTGCGTTTTGTTTTCCCCTTCTGTTTTGAAAGCCCGGGGTTCAGTATCCCCAAATGACAGCGTTTAGGAACATTTATCAACAGAAAAAACACAGAGATTTATTTCTGTCACTAAAAGAGAAAAAAAAAAAAAAAAGAAACCAGTGAGGTAAGATGATATTTAGGAGAAAAAGCACTGCCTGCTGCCTGGGTTTTACGGGAACACTTCACGCCGGCCGGGTCCGTCCCCAGCCCAGGGCCGCAGGGCTCCGGTGGAGGCCACCCCCAGTATTCGGGGCACGGCGGGAGGCCGCACGGCGTACGAGCCCAGATGAGAACCGGGTGACGGAAACTCCCACTCCGTTCACGTGCAGGGAAAACCCTCGGGAATCCTACGGGCAATTCCCAGAGCACGAGGCGCCACCGCTCCGGGACCAGCGGCCGCTGGGCCGCTCTCCGCGGGACCCGCAGGGTGGCGTAGGGACCCGCCCGGGGAGGCGGGACCGGGCACCGGTGCGTCCCGGGCCTGCCGAGGCGGAGGGGTGCCGGGGAGAGGGAGACCCGAGCAGAGCAAGCACACGGGGACCTAGAGTCCCTTCTGGCGCCCGCCGCGCCCTGGCCTCACGGGGTCCCGCTCTCCGCGGGGAGGGTGGCCGGGGGCGACCGGGCCTACGGAGGGCGGTGCTGGCTCGACAACCCCGGGAGCAGCCGCCGGCGCTGCGCGAGGGCGCCCGGGCCGGCGCTCCCGTGGGGCTGAGGCGGGAGCGCGGCACCGCCTGGCGGCGCGGGGCGGCACGGCCGCGGTCCCCGGCGGCGCCGCGGACGGCGAATGATGCAACACCGGGCGCCAGTTGCCCCAATGGCTGGCGAGGGCCGCGCCACTGTCCCCGCCTCCACCCGCTGAGTGGCCAGAGCGCCAGCGCTGCCCCGCCCCGCCGCCCGCCGATTGGCTGCGCGCCCACGTCCTGCCGCGCGGCCTCGTCTCTGTGCGCGCGCGGCCACGTGGACGGCGGCGGCTCCGGCTCCGGCTCCGGCTGCGCGGCACTGGCCATGAGCGTGGGCTTCATCGGCGCGGGGCAGCTTGCCTTCGCCCTGGCTCGCGGCTTCACGGCGGCAGGTGGGCGCGGGGCAGTTCCCCTTCGCCCTGGCCCTTCATAGGGGCAGGTGGGCACGGGGCGGGTGGTGCCGATCCCTCGAGCTGACGCGCGGTGTCGTTCGCAGGGGTCCTGGCTGCGCACAAGATCACGGCGAGCTCCCCGGACACTGACCTGCCCACCGTGAGCGGGCTGCGGGTGAGTGCGGCCGGGTAGCGGGGGTCGTGTGGCGGCGCTCTCCTCCCGGGCCGTCCCGGGCCTGAGCGGTTCCGTTTCTCCCCAAACCGGTGCAGAAAATGGGAGTGAACTTCACGGTGAGCAACAAGGACACGGTGAAGAGCAGCGATGTCCTCTTCCTGGCCGTAAAGCCACCCATCATCCCCTTCATCCTGGAGGAGGTGGGCCCCGACATCGAGGCCCGGCACATCGTGGTCTCCTGCGCGGCCGGCGTCACCATCAGCTCCATCGAGAAGGTGAGAGGGGACTGGGCCGTGCAAGGCCGACCGTGAGCTGGTTCCACTCGTCTGGCCCCAAGGAGCCAATGCAAGGGACAGACTTTACTTGTGCTACTCAGGAGTAAAGTCACGCAGGAGCAGCCGACTTGTTTTCGGTCACCTTTGCCTGTCTTCATCAGAAAATGCTATTAGAGGTTTTATCCAGCTCTTCCCGCACATGAGGTGCTGTCCGATCATGTTTCTTTTAACAGCAGTGGGTCATCTCCCCTGAATTTCTGCAGATTTTATGCCAAGTGTCTGCAGGAGCTGTTTTGGAGATCAGTGGGTTGATGTGGGATTGAAGCCTTTGGGATACTGTTTCCAACCTGTCTTTGCCCAGCTCCTGCTTTGCTGGTACTGCCAAAGGCTTCACATTCATGTATGGGCTGCTGTGGCTCAAAGCAGGGCATTTGAGATACACAGGTCTCTCTTTTCCTTCTGCTTGTGTTGTTCTTGCCCCTGGGGGGGTCTTTTCCTGGACAGCCCATTAATGAAAAATATGCACTAAAGCTAATTTTTCTCCCTTCTTTCTTTTTTTCTTATTTTCTATCTTCAATGATTTTCTGCCCTAAGAAACTCTCTACCTTCTGCCCCACACCAAAAGTGATCAGGTGCATGACCAACACCCCTGTGATTGTCCGGGAAGGTGCTACAGTCTATGCCACTGGAACTCATGCGGATGTGGAAGATGGGAAGCTTTTGGAACAACTGATGGCCAGTGTGGGCTTCTGCACTGAGGTGGAAGAAGACCTCATCGATGCTGTAACGGGGCTCAGTGGCAGTGGCCCTGCGTATGTATGTGCTGTTCCCTCAGCTAGTGGCAGTCTTAGGGAGAGCAGTTGGCTTTGCCTGCCATAAAGTCTGTGCAACTTCAGCTTGTCTTTTTTTTTCCCCATCACCCACATTTGCAATGGGACATGTACTCCAGGTGTCCAGTTTGAGACAGCAGGAAAATTTTGTTACCAGTCAGATGAGTCTGAAGTCCATAGTCAGCGTGCAGCGTCCACATGTCCATGTTGCAAAACTTGGGCCTGTAGTTCACATGATGCAGAAGCTGAATTTCTCCCATTCCCCCCACTCCTGAGCTGGAACTAGTGGGAGGGAAGCCTGGCATGGCATCCATGCAGTAAAGGGGGAGGCTTTTGTCAAGTCTGTAAGTGATAGGAGTCACAGCACAGTCCTGAAGTCCTGGATTCTCTCCTCCCTGAGACTTACCAGTCCTGAAACAGAGTCTTTCAGTCACCTTCTTCCTCTCTCTGGTCTCAGGCATTCACTGCCCTGGATGCTCTTGCAGATGGAGGAGTAAAGATGGGCCTACCCCGCAGGCTGGCAGTTCGACTTGGAGCACAGGCATTGCTGGTCAGTATTGCCTCCTGCATAACAAATCAGAGTCTGTGCCTGCTCTGTGCAGAGGAATCTACACATCACGATTTGAAATGGTCCTGGTCCTCTCACAGAATCTACTTTAAAGAATGTGCTTGGTTTGAATGCACACAGGTTCCTGGTAAGGGGCTGTAGGAAGTGTCTGCAGCAATCTGCTGGCACTGGTGGTGGTGTGGGAGCTGGGGCCTGGGAAACTGCTCCTTTGCAGGCTTCGTCAGCTCTGAAGTGTTTTGGCAGCCTGCAGGAGCCCAGGTTTGCCTGCTGTGAGTGCTGGTACTGCTCTGTGCAATGGAGAACAGGAGTATGTGACAGTGGTTTCCTCAGTCAGAGCTCTAGCAGGTGTTTTCCTCGCTACAGGGTGCTGCCAAAATGCTGTTAGAATCGGAGCAGCATCCTGGTCAGCTGAAGGACAACGTCTGCTCGCCTGGGGGAGCCACTATCCATGCCCTGCACTTCCTGGAGAGTGGTGGCTTTCGCTCACTCCTCATCAATGCTGTGGAGGCTTCCTGTATCCGGACAAGGTGAGCACCTAGGAAGTCCTAAAGAGCTTGCAAAAGTTGCCCCTCACCCTCTTCATCTTCTTTTTTCTATGTCTTCCTCTCCCACTACCCCATTGTAGGGAGCTGCAGCATTTGGCAGACCGAGAGCAGATTTCCCCGGCAGCCATAAAGAAAACTTTGCTGGACAAGGTGAAGCTGGAGTCTCCTTCTCTGTCTGTGGCATCTTCTAGCAAAGTCAGTCTGTTCACCAAGAAGAGCAAGCAGAACTGACCAGACTGCTGTATTTTGGCAGTGCTGAATGTCAGTGTCCTGGTTGCAGCCAGGACAGGGTTAATTTTTGCAGTAGCCAGGAGTGGGATGGCCAGGACCCTGGTTATTCTATACATCGTGCACGTGGGCAACGGGGAGGGGGAGGAGTTGAGGGGGGAGGGTTTGTGGCAGGGGAGAGGGGCTGAAGAGGGATGGGGAGAGAGGGTCCCTTCTTGTTGGTTGCATGAAGTGAGCAGTGGGGGTAACATCATGTTACATGTGGTGAGCAATCGCATGTGAATCCTTTGCCTCTCTTCTACACTCTTTTTAATACTGTTGCTGTTACTACTCGTTTTCTTATCTCATTACTGTTTCCATTAAATTGTTCTTATCACAAACCATGATCCTTACCTTTGTGCCTGCAGTTCTCCTCTCCAGCGTGCCGCCGAGGGAGAGGGACAAGAGGGGAGTGAGTGAGCAGCATGTGGTTTTTAGTATTTCAGTGGGAACACTAATATGGGGAATACCATTCCTAAGCCACAACTGTTAGTGTTCTCTGTGTTATTTCTCTTTTGTCCAAGGAAAAATTCTCACTCTGCATGTTGGTGTCCCCTGTACCAGGCTTGTGCCTTGCAGCAGCTGCGGGGCAGTACTGTAGCAGAGGATCTTTAACCTCTAGTGGGGTTGGTGTGAGCTGTCCCTGGCACTGCTGTTTTCTTGGGCACGGGTGATACTCTCATCAGAGCTTTGTCAAGGAAATCATTTGTCCAGGAGCCTTGGGTACTTCCAGGACTCAAGGTGTGTTTGTGGTGTCCCATGCAGAAATTTTTTTTAATGGGATTTTTTAAAGATGTTTCAGAACTTTTTGTTTCAAAAGTTTCATCCCCTCTGGCCCCATCTTGCATCTGCTGTCAGAGCTTATGTCCTGCCCCTGCCGTTATTAGCTGGAGCAGATGCTGCCACACAAACACCGTGCTGCATGGTACATCAGAGGCTGGGCCCAAAATCACCTCTTGGAATGGACCAAGTGCCTCTGCCTGTTTTCCCTTCACTTTGAGAGACATATGGAGTGAGCATCCGACCACGCTCCTTTTCTCTCCAGTGGCTGCCCCTTCTCTCTGCTCAGTCTGGTTTGGGAAACTGTGACCTCTCACTGCCTCTCCTTTACTGCTGGCCTTGCTTGGGTGGTTTGGCAGGTGGAAGGGTAGTGAGTGTTTACATTTCCTGCTGTCTCTGAGGTGCTGGGGATGGTAAAGTATATTTAGTGTTAGGCTTTTGGCTGCTAGCAAGGTATGACCCTGTAGGTGTGACAGATGGTTACTCCTCTTCCCTCTTTACATAAAAACCTGCTTCTCTGATGAGAGCTGTGGCTAATCCCAACTGTTTTGACTGGGGGTATCTCTTGCCACTGGCGGTGGCCACTAGGTCAGGAGTCCTTGGGTGCCCTGTGTTACTCCCTTTCCTGCTCAGGATCTATAATACCCACGGAGACAGGCTAAGCTGGAAGTCAGATGGACCAAGTACTGGCTGATGCAAAATGCAAGAGAATGTTGTGGAAAGAGTTCCCACTTGGCTGAAAAACCGGGATGCACAATGAATGAGCATCCCAGCTTGATGCCTGAGCTTGAGCCCCTCTGCAGGGAGATGTAGGGGTTGCCCGTGGGTACTCCCAGAGAGACAGAGCTATAGATGAGCTTCCTAGATGGTTCTAGATCTGTAACTGAGCTGTCCACCACAGCAGATGGAAACCCAGCCTATCGGGGGCTACAAGGGCCCTGCAAGGCTTGCGGTCACATCCCCTGTGCACAGAGCAGAGAGCAGCGGTGCTGCTGCTGGATCCGAGCCCAGCCAAGCCCCTGTTGCTCTCCTGCGGAGCACGATTTCTCCTTAACCCCCGTCTACCCGCTTTCATCGCTGCAACCTTCCACTTGCCCCTCGCCCTTCTCTGGTATGCTCATCTTGTCCTCCCTGCTTTGCTGTAGGATGGCAGCAAACACAGTAGGCACCAGTGTGTGTGTCATGGACCCGGAGTTGTAGCAAAAGGGCTGGGAACACACCTGGACCGAGCCCGGCATGACCTGGGAAAGCACGTTTCAGAGCAGAGTAGCAGTCCCGGCCCCACACTCGCCGCACACGGCCCCCGTGCCGAGGGAGCCGCGGCAGGGGCAGCGCTGCCGGAGCCTGCGGCTCGGAGGGACTGCGGGCGCGGCTCGGAGGGAGGGCGGGGCCGCCGGTGCTGAGGGCCCTGCCGGTGCTAAGGCCCCCGCCGGTGCGGGCGGAGGGACCGCGCACTCCGAAACCCGCGATGTGCAACGGGGAGACCCGCAGGAGGCCGGAGGCTGCTGCCAGAGATGGCGGGAGCTGATCTGCGGCCGATCCAGTACTTTAGTGGAGCGGCAGCGCTCGCCCCGGGACGAGAACTCTACCGCGGCGGCAGGAGGAGACGGCACCGTGCGGAACGGCGGCGGGCGGGCCGCGCGGGGAGGGCCGCCCTCGCTCCTCGTTACCCGCGGGGAGAACGCGCGGCCCCCTTAAGGCTCGGGGCGTTTGCGCCGGGCGCTTCATGAATGGAGCCACGTGACCTAAATATCACGTGACGACTCCGTGAGCGGCGGCGGCGGCGGCG